>CAWVQL010000101.1:0-25439 GCA_963932265.1 Thymelicus lineola | reverse complement strand
GGACTTATCCAGATCGCGTTTACGTTTCACCCTAGCAATATGCTCTAATGACATTCAGGTTGGCCAGTCTTCTCTCCAACGAATATACTTCCATCTTCTTCAAATATTGGGATATGAGCATAACTTATGAATACTGTGCCGTCAATAAGTTGAAACAAGCAGGTTTGGCAAAGGGAGATCTCCCGCCAGGCGAGGTGTGTTGCCTGGGAGGCGGCCGAGCCCCGACTGACTTTGTCGGAGCATTCGTATATATACTAGCGATCTTTGAAAACTTCGATAGCGTGATTCAGGGCGTGACGTCACCGTGTGACGTGTGTGCGCTGTCGCCACACAGGTAACATTACTAGATTTAAATTAAGCAACTGTCAAGTATACAAGGTTACTATTCTAAAAGTAACAATAGCGTCACGAAGAAGAACAAAAGATCTCCAAAATTTATTACCACACGTAAAGTTAATGGACGAAACAGGAAAAAAGTTTTTGCGGGTCGTTTTCACATAATGTGTGTGTTTCGTTGTGACATACGCGACGTGGGAATTAGTTTCGGCGTTACGTTATTATTTACTTAAATGTACGTGTTCTGTTTCAAAAGTCTTGGTATGTCAGGGTAAAAGTCTAGTTAACCCAATTAAACTAGCGAGCATTGGCAGACTACACACATATTAGAGAAAATTATGAAGATTTTTCAATCATGCAAGTTTTCTCGTGATGTTCCCCCATTATACTTACAACGTTGAGAAAAAACTTTTATTGTATTTTATGGAAATAGCCAGCAAATGAGCTGACGATCCACCTGATGGTAAGTGGCTATCGTCGCCCATGGACATCAGCAACACCAAAGGCACCACTGTTGCGTTGCCAGCCAAGAAAGAAAGAAGAAAAAGAAAGAAACTTAAAAAAGAAAGAAGAAGAACTTGTAAGCAGGGTACCAATTTATACTAAGAGCAGACGGAAATCTGAACCTATATGTCAAGTCTAAATAAAAACACGATAAACAAAACTTTCCAATGCTAATACTGCTAACGCGATACAGTTAGTTTAGTCTACATGCTTTAAACATAGCATATTAAAACTGATTTCCGCGTTCAGTACCTACCGTTAACATAATATTATGCTCTTTGAAACCCGATAGGATATAAAGTCTGGCATCAGAACTAGAGGAAACTGGGTGTAATTGATTTAGCCGCCCTCCGAAAAGGAGAATAATGTTATTATAAACGGGCTTTTAGCTAGCTGGAGCCCCGTCTAATTTTATTAAACCGCTGGAAAACGAAAAGCGGGATTAACTTTGTTTTAAATATTACAAACAACGCAAAGCCCGAACGGTATATTTTCTGTGATCTATGTTCATGAAATCAAACCCTTTTTAAGCTATCAAACGTCGAGGGTTCGTTTCAAACGTGTACACTAGGGGATCAGTTACCGATATCATTTCATATTCCAAATTTCCAAATATCCAACAACAAAATTATGTCAATTACGGCACTTGAATTCGATTTGGGTGAATTGTGAGTGCTTTTAAAGGTTTCGAATTTAAGAATTTAAAGCTGGATCTATTTTAGAGTATTACTTTATTTGGTTACCCTGTAGGATAGGATGAGTGATATTGTTGCAGCCCCTCAGCTTGGGGCGTAATGGGCTCCATTTATCGGAGACTGCATCAATAACAGTTGGTTCCTACTCCTCATGGAGCTACTGGTGGTTGGAAATCTCTGGGCTTTGCAACACCCAGTTTAATCCTGACTTGAGCTAGTTCTTAATCTGGATTGAGATCTAATTCTTTTTTTTCTTCTCTCTTTCTTGATCAGCAACCCACCAGTGATGCTTTTGGTGTTGCTGGTGTCCCTAGTCCATGATAGCCACTTATCATATTACGGTGGATCTTCAGCTCGTTTGTCGGTTATAAAGAAATAGGATCATCGAAACGTTCCGTAGGCCGTAGGAGCAATGTATGTGGAATAACTGTATCATTATTGAATGATGATGTTAATAATGACGATGATGAAAATGCTGATGACAGACACGATGATGATTGCGACGATTTTGACGACGACGACGGTGGTAGTAGTGATGGTGATGATGACGATGATGGGAATGATCATTTCGATGATTTCGGTGATAATGATCATGATGTTTCACATAATCAGAATCGGATTAAATTGAATTATGGCGATAAACAATTAAACAATGAACGCGAGATGCGCGTGCGTATGCCCATTACATCATACGGAGACATTCGCACATTTACTTGGCAAATGAAAACTCTGTGGCTTGTTATATTGTTCATTCACAATACAGATTAAAAATCAATAGACCCCGGAACGGAATCATGAAGTTATTGAGCTAATAACCAGATATACTTATTTGTGTGCATCTCAGTCTAATTCGATGTCAGACCTCTGGTCGTAGTCCAAAGGGTGAAATGTTCCAAACGAAAAAATTAGATACTGAAATATTATTATCCTATGTCAAAACAAACCTTTTTTTGGAAAGACATATCAATCAATACCCATCATACTGTCCTTGTTAGGTATAGGTAGTTATACAATTTTACCAAAAAAATAACAGACTTCAACGAAATAGTGTTTTATAAAGGCCACTAAAATTAGGTATTGCTAAACAGTGTCCGTCAGATTTCATCTATTCTACAATGCGCAATCAGATATTCATGGCGTCCTAATACGCGAAAATTCTGGGCTATATTGTCCATTTATTAACATCTTTTATTCTGTCAAATCCTTCACCAATCCGCACTGTAGCAGCTATTATAATCAGTTGTGTGGTGTAAACCCAGCCATTGTATCACTGAGAACGATACGGATTGAAAAGCGCGTCCAATCTATAACTCGCGAGCACCTCTAGTAAAACGGTGTATAAACATACTATGTTTGCAGTCAAACACATGAACATAGATAACTAACAATTACAAGTTTTACCTCTAACTTGCGGTACCGATAAGTACAAAAGGAATTGTTTGAAACTCCGCACGTGCGCTCGTACGCTCCTCTGCTCGAGTTAATTGCATGCGTTCAGTTTAAACTAGTTCAATCCTAATGATTATTATTCGCATGTTAAACTCGCATCTAACTTAGAATTTATCATACAATAATAATCCACAGGTCGGTGTAGTTTGCAACGCTTACTAGCTACTTTCCGTGATAATCATTGAGGTGATGATAGTGTATGATTGTGCATTATAATAACATACCTAGGTTAGATAACTCACTACCTCGTATTTGACTGAGAAAGAAAAATACCGTGCCGGATTACGTAATTCCTGTATTTACAAGCTACCACGCCTATCCACGTTAAAAACCATGCTGTTTTCTGCAAGTAACTTCCGGCCAGAAAACAAAATCGGCATGGTTTTTGACGTGGATGGGCGTGGTAGCTTGTGAATACAGGAATCACGTAATCCAGCACAGTATTTTTCTTCCTCAGTCAAATACAAGGCGGTGAGTCATCTACCAAATAAAAACAGCAGAGGGGGGCTCACCCACCCACGACAACGACAACAAGAGTCAAAACTCTTCTTTTTAAAACCGATTTCAAAAAAAGGAGGAGGTTCTCAATTCGACTGTATTTTTTTATGTTTGTTACCTTAGAACTTTCGACTGGGTGAATGGATTTTGATGATTCTTTTTGTAATCAAAAGCTGGTGCTTGTCATGTGAGATCTCACTTAAATTTTATCGAGATCTGACGATGGTATCTATGAGAAAACCATAATTATAAGTAATTTTCATTAAGTATGTGCGCGAGAAATGGACGAATAATTCAACCGATTTCGATGATTTTGAAGTGAAACTTCTTTAGAATCGTTAGTGATTTCAAACCGGATGCAACGACAGGTAAGATAATATAACCGCTAATTTCGTCTTTGAATTTAACTTCTCCGTAGCTCAATGGTCAGGACGTAGATACACAATACCTGATGCGCAGGTTCGCGTCTCTCAGTATTTCTTTTTTTTAGTTTTATTTTTATACTGTTTTTAAATACTTTCAAATGCTCTTTTAAATATTTTCAAATAATTTATCAACAAAAAATAAGAATTTCATTCTTTCATTCTGTCGATCGACCGACCGATTATACAGACAGTAAAAATGCTAAGTTGTATTCATAGATGGCGTGAGGAGTAAGATAGAAGATTCGTTTGATTGCTAGATAGATTTTTAAAAAGTGCTAAGTTGTATTCATAGATGGCGCGAGGAACAAGGTAGAAGATTCGATTTATTGCTTTTTCATCTCATTATCTTGAAACCAAAATTTTGGAAAGTTTCACTTCTACCACGTGTGAATTGCACACATTTTCTTTTTTTTTATTAATTCTATTTTATTAAGGATGTATGTCATTTGAAGTCGTTTTTTTTTGTTAAAATTTTGAGGAACTATCTTTTGTAACGTTCATATTAGTCCCATATTTCAAAATTCAGTTACAGTAATGGAATCCATGAGAATAAGGTAATCCAATATTCAATACTATTCAATATTATTCAATATTATTATAATGTTTTGTAATACTGTTTCCTTAGAGTCAGTTCTTTGTAGAATCACTAATAAACATTGCAGAACTAAATAGCTTTTGAAGCTGTTTATAGACAGACCCCTTCCCGTAAGCCCACACAGCCGGAAATTTTAACCGTAATACGTCCCAAGTCCCCATTATTGGACAAAGAAGGCTCTCAATAGGCTGCAGACAGTCTAGGACATGTAATTAGCATCGTGCCCCATCTGGGAGATATTTGAATAACGCGGGGGAACTTAAGGCGTGTGCAGAAAGATTTTAAGATTTCATTGTAGTTAAGGCCGTTTTTGACCAAACTGCACTGTATTGCATTGGTCATTACTTAAAATGTGTTTCCTTAATAAATATCTTTGAGTAAAAAATAACTTTAAAACAATTATAAAATACGAAACTTTCCGAAATCTCATCATATAAATAAAATATTAGTATGTCCGTAATATGAAAAAATGTACTGTTCTCAAGTGCTAATTATAATTATTGTATAGACGCGATCTAAAACTTGTGCGATATTTATTCGAATTTTTGTCTGTTTGTCTGTCTGTCGTTTGTTGGTCCGGAGTAATCTCTGGAACGGCTCAATCGATATTAATGGGATTTTCACTGGATGATAAAGGAGGTTATAGGGCAACAAATTGGCTATTTTTATTCCAGAATTCCCATGAGATCGGGATACACGCCGGAAAAACTCCTACGTGAATGAAGTCACAAGCAAAGCTAGTCGAAATTAAAATTACTAAATTAAAGCTACACTACAATACATATTTGTATAAAAAAGGGTTTTGTCCATTGATTTTATTTAAAGGGCTATTTATTGGTTATTTAAGCCACAATATAGATATGCTACTTGCATATCTGTATTGTGGCTTAAACAACAACTTTTCTAAAAATTCAACTTTAAACTGCTCTCTTCTAAAGTTAGCTCAATGTCGCTTAGTCAATTTTTCTTTCAAGCGTCGACATGTAGATACCTTTATAGATAAGTTTTCGTTCCGCACAGTGTGTCCTCAGCCTTCAGCCGCAGCATGGTAGGGCGGCGGTGTTAACGCTCCTCTGGACACGTTAATTGAAAGTGGATTGGAGGTGACAGTGTAGAATGGGTTTTGATTTTTTTTCATATCAAAGGCATGTATGTTTGCGTGGTAATTTTGCAAGCTTCCTTTTCTCTTCTTCTTTTAATTGCGTTTTGTTTGCTGGGATTTGTGAACTTTAATAATGGATTTTTCCGGATTTTATTATTTGCTTCGTTCGTAGTTTGTACGTGCTTGTACTCTGAATATAATCTGAAAATTAACGGTATAACAAGTTAACGTGATTTCTTTAATTTATAAAATATCTAGACTAGATAAGTATGTTATGTACTAGTGTACAGAATTAGTTGGGAAGTTTCGGAGTTAATATCTGTATCGTACTTATAACTTTTCAATCTATGACGAGTTACTAATTTCATACGGACGAAACTGTTAACAAAATCTAGTGTCTAATACAAATATGAAAGTTAATAGGTACCTATGTAAAATATATTGCGAACAAAATTCAATGTTCTATGTCTGCATGACGAGGTTACAGTCATGTCCTAGATATGACTTAATTCATAGACTTAAGCTGTTTACGAAGAATCTTGTGTGTGGAAATCTTTGCTTTCATTCTAGTTTTTAGGGTTCTGCAGTAAAATCCGAACCCTTATAGTTTCGTTATGTCGTTTGTGAAATAGATATTTGGCTATATAGTGCTAATTTTGGTTAAAGTCAATTTTCCCCTCCCCCTGCCGGCTAAACGGTTGGAGTTGGGAAAAGTGAAAAATTCTGAAAATATGATGAATTTACAAGGAAAACTATCACGGCTATGTTAGCAATAAACATACTACTTCGGCACCCTACATTCGCGCGTGTTAACTTTGCTCGTTCTCTACAACTAATAACATTGGAATATACCTACTCTACGATAGTGGGAGAGTGCTTTGGGACCGATGACTATCAAATTAACTGGACACATACAACCATTTTTGTATAATTTCACAGACCGTATTAATTTTGATAACCAATAGGCTTTATTTGGTATCTACCCTGCCTGTTAAGCGAGTATAATTAATGTTTTATTTAGTTATACCAAAGCATTTAACATCGAAAAGTGTGTATCATAATAAATTTTGTGGCAATAGCAAAAAGTTCCAAATATAGAATAGACGCAAATCTGTTCTATTCGTCGCTATTGGCGCGGCAAAATGAGATATCAGTGGATATTGAATGACGAGTGTTATGGCGCCTGCCACTGTGTTCGGTTTCAGATATTCCTTTCAGCCCCTTTTTTACACAAAGGGCGTCTATTGGATTCCGGATTGTGCAATGTGTATGGAACTACGGAGGCGTTAGTTCGGCTTTAATGTTATAAACAGTACTATGAGCTTCGTTGTTTATGGTACGTTTTGAGAGATCTGCAGGTAAAGAATAGGATACTCTTTTTGTAAGACAAATAAGATGTGATTTTTGTGTTCGCAAAAATTCTACCCAAAGGTTGTCTGGTAGAGATCGCTGTGTAGCGATAAGACCGCCTTTTGTGTTTTATACTTTTAAATTATTTTTCTTTGTTACCTAGTGTGTGCACAATAAAGAGTATTTTGTTTGTTTGTTTGTTTGTTCATAGACATCTTATCCTCGAACTAGTCTAAGGTATTTTTATCTTGGAGTAGGTTGTATTTCGATCAACGACACATACCCGATTATTATCCCTTTCTCGGAAACTGTTGAGCCGTACGAGCGATCCAAACTAAACAAATAATCGCTTATAACCGAACATTCCCTCTAGGATCCAGGTAAACAAACCCACATCCCTAGCACAAATATTAATGTGTAACATAAATATCTCTTTATCCGGGAAATTAATCCTAAATTCTTCGCTCGGATAACATCATTAGTAACTGGGCTACATAATCATAAAGAATAATAAAATATTGTAAGGTTTTGACTGCAATTTAATCTTAAGTAAAATACTGAATATCTTAGTAGATCCTAAATCCTCTAGATGTTGGCAACAATACATTGTTCTTAGGCTGTCTACCTACTAAGGCACTAAAGCAAGCGGTTAGCAAGTAGGGAAATCCTTGGGATTACGCTGTGTAAATTCAGAATGGAAGAATAATACAGTTTCTGCGCGACCCAGTTGAAATATAATAGGGAAACCAATGTTTTTAAATTTTTAAATGAGTTTTTTATGCCTTGAGCAGGCAAACGAGCAGACGGGTCACCTGATGGTAAGTGATTACCGCCGCTCATGGAGATTAGCAACACCAGAACCAACGCGTTGTCAACAATGAGTTATTTCTGAAGTGTACTAATTTAAAAAAGCAACCACTTACTTAGTATCCCTTCTTCACATGAATATGAATTAAATCAAGATAACGAAAAAAAGGATATAGGTAAGATAATTATAATACAATACCTGAATCCAAATTACGCAAAATTATTATCGCGCTATTCAAGTATTGCACAAAAAAATCTCCCAATTAAATATTTTCAGACGTGCAGTTGAGATTTAATGAATCGACACAACACTCGTCTTGATAATTAATGCGTCGCCTCGCGTCCTATCATCGTTAATTTTTGCACGTTTTTAAATCGGATTTTGGTTTCAAGCCCTTCAGTTCTTCGCAAGATGACATGGAATTGTTCTTATGTAGACTGGATGGTTATTTCCACTGCTTATCACGATTATAATTGGACGTAGTTTCTGAAAAACGTTCCAATCCACATTTATGTCGAAATTGAGTTAATACTTGCAAGTCTTAAATAAGGTTAACTAAAAACTTTAAAACGCTTAATATCTACAGGTTATCAAAACTTGAAGATTAAACTAAAGTAATTTGATGAAGTAAATACAGGGTTGAACTTAAAACTCGATTTTATCAAAATGTTATGATTGTGGATTGGAACGTTTTTCTGAAACTACGTCCAATTAGACCTCTCTTATTCTAACCAAGAAGTTTATTATGTATTACATAATTATAGAGACCAAGGTTCGACGAGGTACCTGAAGATCATGTGACATTGGACGAATGAATATCATTCCATCCATATTATTGGTCGAAGTTACACACCGTCACTGACACTCTTATTTACGTTAACACTTTATTTTAATTATTTCAAATTATAACTAAATTTTTACTTATTTTCTACTGAGTATGTTTTATCTATACTAATATTATAAAGAGGAAAGATTTGATTGTTTGCATTGAATAGGCTCCGAAACTACCGAACCGATTTGAAAAATTCTTTCACTGTTAGGAAGCTACACTATCCCCGGGTGACATAGGCTATATTATATTTTTTTAACTATTTTTCCCGAAGCGAAGCGAGGGCGATTTCCTAGTTTCAAATAATCAGGGCAGCTAATACAGTGTTAAGTACTATCTCGCTTATTGTTTCGCTTGTTCTCACGCTGCCAGACGTCAAACTCCCGTGTGCAATTTTATTTCCGAACAACCTGTCTAGTAGTATAAACAGAAGTTTTTGTCATTACGTCGTAATATACCATACAAACAATTTCTCCGTCTCCATGGACGCAAGCATATCACTCGTTTTCCGCAATGACGCCTGCATCGAGGGCTGTCACAAACACGGAGGATTGACGAGGGTTTAAGCGTTAAAGCGGCTATTTAGTTGACCTCCTTGATCCATGTTAATGTACCCTTTTGCACGTTCCTTAATTATGGATATTTGGGGTTCGTTGTATAATTAGTGATATTATCCGTGAATATTTGGGGTTAATCGCGGAATGTAAAAAGAAGTATGAGGGATTAGTAAAAGAACGGTTTAACTTATACTTACCGTACCGACCAATTTTAAGTAGCAGTAAGAATGTAATATATTTTGTGTGGAATGTTATCTTGTGAATAAATTAGTTAATAGTTTAATAACAGGGTTTTATGGTGTCAATGTATGTGAGTACCTACTAAAAAAAATCTGATTGTGCTGCTATCTGCCAAAGAGTTCATTTGCCTAGAGACAAACCTGTGTGCCAAACTGTTTAAAAATTTAAGTCTCTGAATATCAGATGATGATGATCTATCATTTGTTTACATAATATTATCATGGCAACAAAAACTGTGAAATTCAAAATAAATAAAATTTGTGTACATACAGAAACGTATTCTTTGGTTGCACTTCTTAAATGAGGTAGGTATATTATTTCTATAATTAAGCTTAGGGAAATAAGCTTTAAATTATTGATCTACTACGTTTTAACTTTCACATACTCAAATAATCTGGGGTTCGTATGTCACATATTATTTAAACGTCATATCCATTCAAATCTGACGAGGGTTTAAGGGTTAGTACTTACAAATCATTGTTTAATTGATATTTATATAATTGATATCTAAATCCATCTTTATTAACTTCAAGTATTTAGCTGTGTACTTAGAGTAATCGTATGGTATAAGTCTCAGATTAAAGAACAAAAGGGTATATGTTTACAGTTACCTAGATACAAGTATAGGTTACAGGAATCGCTTCTTAAACTAGCTAGTTCCGCGCAAATATTGGACTTCAAGAAGGACTTCTGTTTCTTATTATTAGGGAATGAATGTTCAAAAAACCTGCAATACATTTTTTATGATCAGGAAAAAAGAAAATTCTCAGCGTCAAGTAAATCACACAAATTATTTTTTCTACTCTTTCCAATAACATAAATTTGGAATATTATAGTACATAATTATCTGTAAAAAGATACTCCATACCTGTTAACAAAAACATAAAATTTAGAATATTCTGTTAGTATCTGGAAAAAAATTCGTGTAACTATAACTGTAGAAACATTTTCAAATACCCAAGAAACAAGTATAACCCTGTGAATGGTGTTGAAGCTAAAAACATAACAGTTATTGGGTTGTAAGTTGCATTTCTATCGTGCAATAGCAATTTCATTCCATTTTCACTTTGTGGTTCGCCGCAGTGCGGGCGACAGACAGCATGCCCGTTTCGCTTACCTACCTATAATAACATTTAGATAAATATTTGTTTCGTATGTTTAAGCCGATTATAGGTCGATGTGGTGTTATTGATAGAGATAGGATAAGGATTACTTAAGTACAGATATTTTTTATGGAAATAGCCGGTTGCCGGCCGAGAAAGAGAAAAGAAAAACAAAGATAGATAGATATTTTACCTACAACTCAGTGTTGCCAATTTAGCCCTGTTGGAGCTAGATCTAGCCCTTTTTATGGTTTTTCAGCCCTTCAAATAATTATTTAGCACCTAGCCCAATTTCTAGCCCTAAAACCATTTTCCGCCATCTTGAATAAAAGGGATAAATTCAGGTTTTCCACGAACATTTTGACTCAATCCATCGAAAAACCAATTTAGGTAGAGAGATATCGAAAAAATGACCATTTTCATACTTGTAGAGCGTCTTAAGACCCTTTTTTCGCGCTCACCTCTATTAATTAAGCAATAGCCCCTATTTTTAATGTTTTGGACGAATGTAGAACTTTTTAAAACTCTAATTAGCCCGAAAACCTGATACCGAGTTGGCAACACTGCTACAACTATGCAATGTTGTAACTTTGACATTTGCTAGGCATCGTATGTAGCCAGGAGGCTTGTCGATCCTGTGATCAGCAGAGTTAAGCAACAGAGGGCGCGGTCGTTATATGTGTAAGCATCATTAGATAAATTACCGTCACATTATTGTTAAATTAGTACTTAATTTGATTTCACTGACAACAACGGCCAATGAGCGGGCAGCTTTCTCGACCAATCACAAGCTCTTGTGGAGAGGGTACTCGTGGAGTGGGGATTTTCCCCGAAGTGACAACGCTGCCCGCTCGGCAGTTAGTCTTGGGACGTCGAGCGATAAGCTCGATAATTGTGTAATAGTGTATAAGTGTATCAGTGTTTGAAAGTGGTGCATAAAATAATATTTAAACAAGGGAATTATCTTTTATTTCACTATCATCTATAGCAAGAGCCAGCCCCTAGTTTCGTCGGATTAGCAAGAGCCGACATATGGGTGACCGCTAGTGGAAATTTCAGGAGCCAACCCATCTAACTACCGACCGCGCGCGCAGTAAGGAATAAATAAATAAATAAATTCAAGATTTTCCTTAAGAATATCATAACACCGTGTGCAACGCAATGGCAACCAATATGCCCGTCGGGAATGTCGGGATATGAACGAAGAATATCAATTTTAAAGCCGATCGCGTCCACCACACGACACCTTGCAGACCAATTTTGCTCACGGCACAGGTATTAATATAAAACATGTCACGGAATACTCTTTAAATTTTCTAAACAAATACTTAACTATGTAAAATTTCATTTTCTAAAATGTGATAAGTATGTACGCTTACAGTGTACACGTTGTATATTGTATAGTTTACGTAGGTATTGTGTCTATTAATAGACATTAAATGAAATTCGGCATGTTTTCTAGTCTGCAAAAACTACACAATTATACAATAAGCATGTTTAGATTTATTTTAATAAATCCGATAATCATAAGAAAAATAGTTTATATACTTACTTGTGTAGCAATAATAAATATCTTTGTATGTACTTTTATTTGTACTTTGTACTTTTATTTGTTATAATATCAATTATATTTAACAACAGTATTTTTATTTTATTGGATCAAGCAAAGGTAAATTATGGTCAATAAGTTTTGGCTTTATTTCAACCTGGCCAAAATGTAGTATCACCTCACATTGAAAGCGAAAAAAAACTTTTTAAAACATGGAACATACCAAACCGTTTTCAGTTTGTTTGAAAGTAAAAGGCGGATGTGACGTTTTTGAAACTTGAAGCGGTGATTTGGCCAGCGGAAGTGAGACCGGACGGTGGAGTCTGCCGTCGCGACGAGATACCGCCTGCAACTCCTGCAAGCTGTTGAGGAAATGAATACGATCGACAGATTCCATTCAATGAAAATACTGATACTGCACCTTCTGGTTGTTCATAAAGAAAAATTGTCAGACGTAAGGGTGGCATTTGCTTTTCTCTAACTCTAATACTAGCCATGAACTTTAAAAGGTTTTTATAATTATAAAGTTAGTGTAGGTATTAATAAGATAACCGAGGAATAAGTGAAAAAGAAAATGCGATATAGCATGTTTACATAGCATAAACAAATTAAATATTATTAAGTAATCGCCTTGAGTATATATTAACGAAATTTATTTTTATTACTGAATAAGTAGATATAGCAGCAAAATAAGTTTTTCAGTAAAATGTAATATGGCGGTAATTTCGAATTATTTAGCAGTTACTAAAATAGCCTCATAAATATTGACCACAGACAAATATTGTTATCCCAAAAATATAATCTGTTATTCATTAATCAGCATTGTTTATGCAGTTTGTATTATCTGACCGAATAGTGTTCCCCGCTGAATTCTACTGATAACTTCAATCGGTAAAATAAATACTGCACTAAATCACCTGCGAATGAAAAGAACATTTTGTTCCATATTTGAATTCACCGCAGCCATGTTTAATTTAATCGGGCTGGAATAAAAATACAGATGTTTATTATTTCTTTTGTTTATATTTTTCAATTTTAAATAGGTGCAATAACTAAATAGTTATTACAAGAGTTAGAATTGTTTATCCACGTGTAGCTTACGAGACAAGTGAAGTTCAGAAAATCCTGATTGTGAAGTTAAAGTTATGTATTGCCAACTTTGTCTACCATTTAACGACATACCTATCGTTATTAATTCATACGCATTTGATTGCAAAAATAGTGCAAGTCGCTTTAATATGAGTGATGCTATAGCAGACAGAAAGAGGCTTTCGTGTATATCGGTGCGTGACATACATTGTAGACTATATTATGTATATATACATATAGTCTACAGCGCTGGGCGTGTAGATCTAGTGCAGTGTTTAAGGGCTAGAATGGACAAAAATGGACTACAATCATGTGAATTTATTCGCGTATTCGTATTGCTATAAGAGTATATCTGTACATACATATTTCAAACCACTGTGCTATCGACGAGTAAACACAGAGTATATAGCCAGATAACAAGGTTTTAAGCCTCAGCAGAATGTTATTACAGATCGTTACCGATAAAAGCTGTGGCGGTAGTCCTCGAGCTATGTAATCATGTTACAATGTGATCATGTTACCATCTCGACTCTCGAGGAAACCGCAATAAAAATATCGTCGAACATCTTTTGATTTAGAAAGTATCGGTGCATTTAATATATGTTTAGGTACTGTTGGACGTAATATAGGTGTACTGTTGGGTACCTACCTTAATTATTGGTTTCTTAGATAATTAAAAAGGGTAGATAAAGCATACCTAGCAAAAAAGTGCAATCAATTTTGAAAGTGAGTATGTGTGCGTAAATATAGCGTTGCCAAGTTTCAGTTAGAAGAAATCCCCCTGAAATGTTAGGAATAGTTTAGTTTTAGACTTAATTCTCGATGTTGTATTGTTTTTGCTAAACAACACTTTTTCGTGTAAGTCAAAGCACGATAATCCGGGATGAAATGGTAAAAACTGGCATAGTTTTTAAGTAGTTTTTAGTTTTTATGTGCGTGATTGCGTTAAGACAAGAAAGTGGCGTAGTTTTTTTGGCTTCATTCAAAATTCAAGGCGGTAAGTTATACCTTTTTTTATCTAAGGTATACAGTGAAAAGAGAGGTAGAAGTCAAAATCATACTGTTATCGTTAATATGATGTGGGGTAAGTTTGAGTTGGTATTACTCGGGGGTAACGTAGTCACACTCAGCCCCGTAACGAGGGTGGACATAATTTCAACGGTCCCTACGTATAAAGCGAAATGTCAAAAACTGAGGTTTACAGGAGAGCGAAATTAAGGGTCAAACCGCTCTAGAAATAATTGTCTGTAAACTTATAAATATTTTTTTTCTACAATGTTTTTCTAGAATAAGGGAGTTTATAGCAGAATTAAACATATTTAATATTTTTTTTTTATTTTGCTGTAAAACTGATATGTGATTTATTTTACGTTCAAATAAAAAAAACATGCCCGACATAATAATATTCTGAGATACGTAGAAAACAAGAAAACTGTGATTTAAAAAATAAATGTTTTATCAGTTTTATCGATATTATTAATAAAGTCTTGTGCTTTAGAAATGCATAAAGCATTATCAGTGGAGCTTGCGTTGCGATACGCACCAAATCATCTAGACCGCGTTTGCACCGAGTGTCGTACATTTTCGAACACAGTACAAAGCGATATGTATTACATATCCGCATTTTGCACATATTCTTTTTAATTACTATACTTGTTCTTTTGTACGACTTGTATATCTAGTAAAATACATTATATTTAAATAAAAATCTTACATAAGTATGAGTGTATGGACAATTTAAAGCCATTAATGCAATAAAAAAATTCCCATTTTTGACGTGACTTCTTATACGTAGGGACCGTCGATTTCTGCAATCCCCGTCCCATCTACAATGCTCTTGAATTGCCAAATGTTGGGGCGGCACCAGGCAGGTACCCACAAATTTCATATAATCGCTTTATTGAGCTATTGTCATGATAATCGAGGTTGGTTTTCGAATTTCCGTTTTGGGGATTTAATAACACGCGGTTGAAAATATTGAAAAGGTCTTTAAAATTGCGGCTTTACTGACGATTATGAATCAAAATGTTTCAATATTTTGTTTAAATATTAGTCGTAATTTAAGTTAATTCTAATGGGTACATCAGTTGTTTGTAGTAGAAATACAAAAGAAGCATATTTTTTGTAAATAGGGATAGATGTGCATGAGGTTACTTCAGAAAAATATTTTTACTTTGTTTTTTTGTACTTCGGTTATGGAGGCCATACACGAACATGTGTACTTGATCAGTCGTCAAGCGGACTTGACGCGGCATTCAGTATACTTGATCGTGTATGGCCGCGGTAAGCTATCTGGCCATATAGTTACATATCTCATGCACAGTAGATGGCGCGTCAAGTCAAACTGCTTAACAAGTCAAACTGCAGACTTGACAAGTAAACTTGATCGTGTATGGCACAGTATGGCGTCCATTAGATACATTCAGATATTTTTCCGAAAGATATTAAGAACATGGTTACCAATAAATAAATAAATAATGAAAACAATGCTCGCGAACGCCAATAACTTAACAGTAATTTGTTTATCCGTTTAAAATAAATTTAATTACGATTCCGATTGCATTTCGACGTTCGTGTTTCACGTCGCTGCCTGTGAACATTTTCATTGGAGCGTGGATTTTGTTTGCCGAGTCTCATTGATTTTTTAAATATTAACCAATGTGGAGTTAATCTTTTTGATTTATAAAAACATCAAAAACTTCCATTTATATGAAAAGAAACTTCATAAATGTTTATTGCAGTTAAGAAAATATTATTACAATTAATCATTGAAGTATTATTACTAGCATATAGAACCGACACCGCGAACACCATGTATGTCCCAATTAATTGACGCCACGTGGCTTCAATCTTCAGTGGATTCGTTCGACTTTGAAAGGAGAACGGGGGCTCAATTTTGAAAATGGAACCTCTCGGGTGGGACACACATTTTGTTCGAGATGTCTGTTCTATGGCATTATACTTCAATGCAATTAATTGATGATATTCTTCACGATGTTTATGATGGCTTTCCTTTCTTTGTACGCTCAAAGTTGCGGAAAATAGGATCTTTATGAAAGTAAATGAACTTAAACATAGAAAAGAATAATAAATAAATCATACCTACTTAAAAAAAGGACTGAATGAAAATGATGTTTCACTCTTTCAATCATGCTTCAACGATGACAGCGTCACTTTCGCGCCGTCAAGTTTTAAACAATATAATTAAATAGATCGGACTAACTTACCAAGTGACGTCCGATCCTCAATTATGTGAAGTAATCTCGTCCTCATATTTTGTACTATGTAGTACGTGCTCTGTGCTACTTGCCGTCACAATGTTTAAAGATAAGCGCGTTCTTCATTCTCTGTGGTACGTCCCTAGCTCCATCCGTCCACCACTGGCAATGTCATTGTTTCAAAGCTCTACAACACAACTTTCAGAGAAGGGGTTAGAGTAGGCAATACAGATCATTATGAACGTTACTTGCGAAATACAAATTATTCTTCAAAGGATATCAGCAGTATGTAGGTATATTCTTTTAAGAATATTACCTGGGAAGGGTTGGGTCTAGGATGAGGACGAGATTACTTCACATAATTGAGGATCGGACGTCACTTGGTAAGTTAGTCCGATCTATTTAATTATGTTCCGTAATCTCGTCCTCATATTTTGTACTATGTAGATGTTCAAAGAAGAAAGTTGGGTTGATAATAATTCATTCATTAATAATTTCGTGATGATAATCACATACAATTAACAAATAATATTTATATTAAGTAAAGAAACATCCTCTTTTTATTGTATCATATATACCACAGTTTTAAAAAACATGTAAAGAAATGATAATAATAACTGTTAAATTGTCAGTCTCATACTGTGTAGGTGTCTTTATGCAAAGAGCATACATTTTGAGTTAATTGATTGAGACCACTAATCATTGGTCTTTTATAAAATAAAGCAAAGGTGAACTAACCGGCTGCTTTCCTTATAACCTCAATAGTCCACAATAATGCCGGCATACGAGGCTTTCGAAGTAAAGCATGTCTCTGGCCTGTAAATATGGAAGTGTCTAATCCACTATTAACCCGAACTTGTTTAATCTATCGGCTGATAGTTGCAGTGAGGTTGGTTGGTGCTGTTTCTTAACAGTTAGAATTAATGATTTACAATTTTGTCTCACATATTTTTGTAAGTGTAAATAATATAGTAGGATAGTTAGCCGGGCAGATATCTGTATTTTGTTTGAAAAACTGTAAAGTTAAATTATGTAGTATTTGATAAGAACCACAAGTTTTTCATTTTGAAAATTTGAAAATTTTGATATTATATAATCCGAATTAACAGCAACATCCTTAATGCAGATAAAAGACAGCGTTAGTAAGGAGTGTACCTCTAAGCTAAGAGTCTAGAAATAGTCTAGAATCTACTATACTTGGATCCCATATACTCGTAATATCATATCGTATTATGCCGAGTTGAGGACCTTATTTTGTTACGGAAATTGCTGACCTGATGGTACTCATTGAACTATATGAAACAACCTTCCAAAAGGATCTACATTGTAGCTCTGGCAGTGTGAAATTCATGCACCAAGAGCAGACCCGTATTGTTTCCTGATAATAAGGCTAACATTATATCCATTGAGAAAGCAGGGATTACTTTTCTTAAAAATGCTCTCCTGACTATATGGCTGCAATCAGAGTAAGGCTCTTATATGTATAACGCGTGCAAGTCTGTAGAAGGAGATAAGAATAAATTAGTTATATCGAGGTTTAAATCTTATTTTTTCAGATATAGCTATGGAGTTCCAAAGTGGATACCAGGGCTGTGAGGGCCACATAAAAACCACAACTTTTGTCTTGTCTCCTATAATTTGCTTCAGCACTCTTCTTATAAGCGTGAATAGTGGAAATGCATAAAAGAACATGTCATTCCATCTCAAGATGAATGTATCTATAGAATATGCTTCTGGGTATGAGAACCATGTTATAATTGTAATCCCTACATTTGGTGTTATTCCTATCAGCAAAGAGGACCATCTGCGGTTCATCGAATCTGCTTAGTATACTTTTATTTTATTTATTTATTTATCTTTATTAGATACACCACTGACTTATCACTATGCATTGATAACAATTGTAAGTAAATTGTTACAATTGATCCACCCAGTGTGATTTGTCATCTAAGGCGTATACAACTTTCATAATCAATGTCACTCAGTTGGCATTCGATTTCAGATTTTGAACGTCTGGACTCACTCTCTGTGATGGAGTTTTCTTTTGAGCTGATGTAAAATGCATACACCCATATGACGTGTCTTCTCTCATTCCACTGCCATAGCTCTCTCGCTAAGCTATTGATATGTGGAAACCTTGTAGCTTTCATTTTCTTAACGTATGCTATAGCAATTGTGTTATCTTTCCAAAGCAAAACCTCGCAGTAATTACTTTAGATGCAAACGCTTTTAAACATTTAAAAGCTGTTCCTAATTTTATTTGAAAAGATTCTCTTCTTCTATCCTGTGTCCGTGACTCCTCACATTATTACAGACAAGTCCGCAATCTGCGAAGCATCTGAGGAAATCTGTAAACTAAAATTAAATTGTATAATTTTCCTGTTATTACTATGGATGTGTGATGTCCACCATTCATTCAGATCTGATTGAATCCCTTTTGATAATATTATTGTTGCATTATAATTTCCATTATAATCTTTTAAAATCACTGTATTGTAGTTTTCCAGGGTTTTCGTATAGAAGATACCATATTCTATGGATTTACAAGCAACTACAAGAAGACCAAGTAATTGGGCAAATTCCAAAGTATAACAACTATGTTTTGATTATTATTATTACTATTATTATTTATTTTTATTTCATATCATCCATTAATTATATACATATTATAATAAAACTGTACTTTTTGTCTGCTTGTCTGCGCGTTTGTTCCGACCAATCTCAAGAACCGCGTTATAGTTAGGTGCAATTTTCACAGTTGTATTGCAGTAAGCTTTGATCACCATTCAGTGCCTGTTTTACTGCAATCGGTTTATAAATAATAAAAAAGTCATGTCAATTTAAAAAGTACCGTCCATACATTTATTTACTCAAGTGTGGTTACCAATAGGTTTACCGAAGTGAAGCAAGGGCGTTTAGTAGTTGTTAACAAATTCGATAACATGGTCCCTCTTCTAGGGAAGATGATATTAGATATGGAACATGGAATAAAATCTAGCATAAATCCTAGATAAAGACAACCCTGACTGAGTTTTAAAGAACTTTTTTGTGAGTTAATAATAAACCTTAGATTCCCCAGTAGTCAATGTATTCTGCACACAATCCTCATAGGAGTCTGCAATACACAAAGTATCATAAAGGTGACATCAAATTGTATAAGTTTCTTAAGGTTAAGTATCAACCTTCATGTCAAATTTGCCTCAGGATTATGAGGACAAAAATTGTCCCTGATTGTCATGATTGTATAGAACCTAGTTCCAATAGCTGTCCTACTTCGAGAGCAAACAAACTATTTTCTATTTTAGAAAAAATATTGTACTGTGGACAAAACAGTTCGCGTGGTCTTGCCTTTAAATAGCATTGTATAACCCCTTATACTGCCAATAATGGTTGGATTTGATGTAATATCACTTTTCACACCATTGGTTATAAAATAATCATAAGCCACCGCATTGTGTCTGAATCATGGTCGCTCTTGACCCCGACGTCGTTGATGATGATACCTCAGTCACATAGGTGTTCAGACCAGGAAGAATTAGTGTCCTATGTGTAACCGATCATGGAATAAGTCAAATAACAGCCTTATTGAATCACTCAATACCTCAATGTGCTGTTTATTATTCGGTGACAGAATCATGTCATTGAAGCCTCCACACTGTAGAGATTGCTATAGATAGGACCACTTGCTGGTCACAGATTCTATTGTCACATTTGATACCACTGTCATTCATCACTGCCATAACTTCCCTATTTAAATTGGGTGGTACTAGAAGACATAAGTTCGAGAGAGGGTCGTGTTTCTTCAAAATGGTAGCTTTTAGGTCTGCATTGATGATCTACATCAGTGAGAATAGCTGACCAACGTGTAGCTATGCTCTCATATAAGTATATAGAATTACACGTAGTTTGCTTACCATCCTGACCTAGGAGCTCTTCGCCGTCTGCAGGCAGATAGCTATCGTTCTTTACCTGGTGTTGTTGTATTGGCGAGGTACCTGTTCTTCCGTAGTAGTCTGCCCCCTCCCCTCTCTTTCTGTCTGACTGCGTCTCTGTCAGTTTTGGAAGTCAGCGTCGATGATCGGCTGTGGATATTAGAATTGAAGGAAAGGAGCGGCGCCTGCTTCTATGATTTCTCGAGCATCGGCTTGATCGACTCCGATCATGAGGCGAACGGCTTCTGGTTGTGCGACTAGAGTCTGTTCCATCCTCGTCTCTCGTAAAAGCTCCATGAATCCCTTCTCGCCGCGTAACATGCGGCACCACTAGCTAACCTCTCGTGAAAGCATATGCGTGGTGTGGTACCTATTTTATAGGTGGTGACAATATCCTGTCGCGTTACATGCGGGACCACTAGCTAACCTCTCGTGAAAGCATGTGCGTGGTACCTACTTGTAATAGGTGGTCACAATATCTTATCGCGGAACACGCGGCACCACTAGCTAACCTCTCGTGAAAGCATGTGCGTGGTACCTGTTTGTTATAGGTGGTAACAATATCTTGGGGCGTAAAATGTGGCACCATTAGCTAACCCCTCGTGAAAGCCGAAATAAGGTAGTTACCTATTTGTTATAGGTAGACACAACATCGTTCTCATGGTTAACCTCTCGTGAAAACTCCAGAGACTAGTGTGTGTAATAAAATTTGTCGAAGGTAGACACAACATCGTTCTCATGGTTAACCTCTCGTGAAAACTCCAGAGACTAGTGTGTGTAATAAAATTTGTCGAAGGTAGACACAACATCGTTCTCATGGTTAACCTCTCGTGAAAACTCCAGAGACTAGTGTGTGTAATAAAATTTGTCGAAGTAACATCAGGGGCAAAAAACTGCGTTTAATTAAGCTAATAGAAGTTATCAAAACATACCGCTGTTTCTAAGACGGGACCTATTCATGTGTTTTTCCAACTCTAGAATCCGTTGACTCAATTATTTTCATTTTCTCTTTTCATATTTTCCCATATTTAATTCAAATTGGGCGTACTATAATAACTGAAAAAATACTGTAAAAGGACTGTAAAAACGATTATAAAATTCGAAAATAAAATGAAAATAAAATTTCGTGACAGCACGTTTTGCACAAAAAAGCACAATGACATTGCCAGTGGTGGACGGATGGAGCTAGGGACGTACCACAGAGAATGAAGAACGCGCTTATCTTTAAACATTGTGACGGCAAGTAGCACAGAGCACGTACTACATAGTACAAAATATGAGGACGAGATTACGGAACATAATTGACAGCCGTTTATAAGTGAGTAAGTTTGTATTAAACACACCAACAGCAGCTACGAATTGTGAACCCAACGATTAATATTAATACTATTAGATAAACAATAAACTTTAAGCAATAATCCTTGTATTAATACTGTCTAAAATTAACAGCAAGACGCAATTTCTGCCTCATCAATAATTGCTAATGAGGAAACTTCACCCGCGTGCAGCGTACTAGGATATAGCTTATTTAATAAATTAAGAACCCTATCATACCCTACTCTACTAGATTGATATGGTTATTGTAATTACAGAAAGAGATAGAATACCATTTACAATAGATACCTAGAATACCTTTTCTAATTATATATTTTTCGTTCATAGCCTATTTATTATATAGCGTTTATAGACAGATCTTATCATTAGACAGTATAAGATTTTATAGTGTCTTTTTATCGTATTTGTAATTTAAAAATGTCAGCCTTATTTTGATAGAATATATTTTGATATATATTATCTTAAAATGAAAAGAATTTAAAGACAGATTTAATGTCAAATCTAATGTCTATTTACTATTAATTATTATTTTTAACTAAGTAATTTTTTTATTTTACAAAATAAAATACAAGTGGTGCCAAGATACTAAGTAAGTCTTGTCTAAAAAATTGACTATAGGTACTCTACTTTAAGCTCTACATTTTTTTCTGTAAATAAGCATGTTTTTAGAAATTTTAGACATAGTTACATTATATGTATTATTATATGACGTCAGATACTATTCCAGACTTAAATTGAAACCTGAAATCTAAAGGAGCAGTTTGTTGCAATAACAAACGCCAGTGAGCGGTATCTTAGGAACCAAGGAAGTGAACCCGGCTCATAACTGTACTATCTATGCTTTCAGCATAATTATATATAATTATGTAATATTATTTCTTCTGTGGTTTCAGGCGGCATGGCGGCATGTGGTGTGAAATGTCGTGTCGTGTTGCTACTGTAATTAGGTAATCTACGTATCTGTATAATAATGTTGCACGGAAATTATGAAAACCGAGATTTGATCAAAAGGGATTGTAATTTAATTGGATTAATGTTATTATGACGTAACTAATGTGGACAGAACAAGAGCTGTGAACCGATTTGCAAGTTTCAAATATTGCAAGTTACACCAAATTATGAGTAAAATAATTCTTGACGACTTATTTTACTCATAATAAACGATTTCAAAATTAGGGATAACTCAAAAACTACTTGTCAGATCTCGCTTAAATTTAAGTGAGACTACATGACAAGCACCAACTTTTGATTAAAAAAGGAATCATCAAAATCAGTTTACCCAGTCGAAAGTTGTGAGGTAACAAACATAAAAAATATAGTCGAATTGAGAACCTCTTCCTTTTTTGAAGTCGGTTAGATAGAAAATTTCAACGAGCTATACTCCCAGAGTGATGAGGCTATACGAAGGTCTATGACATACCTATGTACGTCATAATTACATAACATGTATCCCCTAAAGTCATAGGGTGTGTGTTGAACAAGCGCCAGTACTGACAAAGTTTCGTTATTTCCCGAAACCTGTCTGCGGAGTTTGTCTGTTTATTTATACACAGGGCAATGTACGTACTTCGTATTGTACCTACAATAAAACTCACACCCACCTTTACAAATAATTTCGTATGAAATGTAGCTACGTAGGACAGACTTAAAAAAGGAACAGACGGAATGTCACAACAAATTCAGTGAGGCACCCATAGTAATACCAACTCCTCTATTCGTACAAGTATCACACGCACACATTAACACCATGCTGTTATTAATCTGCCACCATTACCGCGTTGGACTGCACTAAAAATTACGCACACATGGTAAACGGGCAGCGTCACTCTTGATAAGACAAGTTGACGTCTGGGGTTATTTTCACGTCCGTGCTACGTAGTTACAAAGCTCCATCTTAACTATGTATAACAACTTGATAATAATCATAATCATTACACACATTCGCAGATGTGTCAAGTTTAATTTATTAATAACCGTAAATTGTGAAATCACGATTAAACGAGCAGTTGGTAAAGTCTAATATAGTATACTCCAACAATTGTCTCGTTAGCACCTTTCTATCTTCTTAATTAAATCTACTCATAAGCATTACAATCTGTTTCATATTGGCACCGCTTCCTACCATCCTAACTGATTCCTTTCATCATGAGACCTCGATTACTCATAGACATAACAGAACATCTCTGTACAACTCGGTCACGCCTCCATTACTACCAAGGGGTCGTGATCTCGTTTACAATTTTACGAGTATAATGCAATGAAAAATTTGCCGTCGAAAGGATGAAGTTAAAGCGGTGTGATTACACAGAATTTAATGCTTTTTAAGCCGCTTTTATGAAGGACCTTTGTGGCGTACTTTCATTTCTTTTTTTCGACTTTAACTTTAGTAACGTTCCAAGCAAAGAAATTTAACTATATTTAAAATCTATTAAAACAGAGGCGAGAGAAACTAAAAGTGAAAAAGCGTATTCAAGACACTTTCGTGTAATTATTTTTAACGGGCAAGCTTTCATACAAAATGAATATTAATTATTTCAAAAATTTCTCTCGCATTTCAACAAAGTGTTTGTAGCTTGTGGATAACTTGCTTTAGAAAGCTTTACTTAGTTACAAAATACGGTACCTACTGATGTAGATCGCGAATAAAAGGAAATTTTGCAATATACTTTTTAACACTGTTTTAACCTGACAAAGGTACATACAACTATGGTAGAAAAGGTAAGTACCACTGAAAAACGTCTGAATACTTGTTATTCTTATTTCTGGAGAGTAATAAATTAGAATAGAATCCTTAATTTTCCGAACAGTAGGTTGGAGATCTAATGTGACATATTTATATTGATAGAGACCTATAGAGAGATAATTATTAGTGTTAATTTATATACCTTAGGATACAAGTATAAAAACTTCCTTAAAACAAAATCACGAATACTTTTGAGGCATGTTATTTACAAAACAATTTTAAACGCGTACGCGAATAGCAGTTAAACTTTTTACATTTGTTTTTATGCCTTTTCGTGTGTTTTTGTGGCTTACAACCCAAAATTGGAGGATGTCTGATAAGCACGTAATTAGTTCGCTCAGAGGTGTTTTATGAATTCGCGTGTTTCTGTGGTTTTAGTCAAAGATTGGGTTGCTTTTGAACGCTCAAGAGCCTTTTCAACGTATTGCTTTAAGCAACGTGTGTTTCTTTTTAAATGTGCTTACCGTCGCGTTAGTAAAATTTTGACAGAAATTTGTTGTCTAAGGGCTTTTTATGCTACATGTTTGCTTTTTAAATTTGTGTGTTTTGTAATGTAATTTGTTTGAATATTGTTTTTTTTTTCATGCCAAAGAAGTATAACTTCGCACGCGCGTACATAAGTACACGTTTATGTTTTTTCTCATTGAATTGGTTTTCCACGTCATAAAAAGGGTCGTATGTGAAACAAACAAATTATGATAATTTAACAACGATACGGTTTCTATTTGAGGAAACTACCATTTATTTTCTGCAAAATTACAAAAGGCCTGCATCGAAAAATTCGCTCTCGAACTTTTGCATAAATTCATTCGTTCCCATTCATTGCGACGCCAATAAATGTAAATAGTAGATTCGCTTTGGCTACATTTTTACGGAACGAATAAAATGATTCGGCTCACTAGTTCCAGTTACAGTTATTATCCATAAAAGTTGCAAATGCAAAAAAATGCGTATTGTTAATATTTTTATAGGCTCTGGTACAGTTTGCTAAACAAAGTCGTAAATACAAATTTATGGCGCGTATCGGTATACTCGTAATTGACCAATCACACGGTTATTTTGTATTTTATATGCTTTCATTT
>CAWVQL010000100.1:0-18079 GCA_963932265.1 Thymelicus lineola | reverse complement strand
CGTGCCTTTCTCTTTCGCAAAAGACGAAATAAATAAATAGTTTTTTTCAAAATTGTCATCGGTCTTGGAAATTTATTTTTCGATTCAGTTTGCGAAATGTTTGGATTGAAACTACTACTTTTGGTTTGTCTATTTTTTTGGCATGATTAACAGAATATGAGAGGGAGGGGGTGAGGCAGAGGGAGTGGGAGAGGGAGGGGGTGAAGGAGAGGGAGGAAGAGGGAGGTGGAGACGGAGAGGTAGCGGGAGAGGGAGACGTAAAGGTAGCGGGAGAGGGATCGGGAGAGGGAGGGAGGGGGAAAGGGCGAGGGAAAGGGTAAGAAGGGGAGAGGGAGGGTGCGATGGAGAGGTAGCGAATGGAAGTTGAAGAGGGAGTGGGAGAGGTAGGGATAGGGGAGGGAAAGGGAGGAGGAGAGGTAGC
The DNA here is from genome assembly GCA_963932265.1 of Thymelicus lineola. Lineage (NCBI taxonomy): Eukaryota > Metazoa > Arthropoda > Insecta > Lepidoptera > Hesperiidae > Thymelicus > Thymelicus lineola. The sequence goes on along the minus strand of CAWVQL010000100.1, from coordinate 17,658 downwards.
GGGAGAGGGAGGGCAAGGGGGAGGTAGAGGGGAAGGAAAGCGATGGAGAGAGTGAAGGAGAAATTAATAGGTACAAAATTGCAAATTTTGCCGGGTCAGCTAGTTGATAACAATAATTAATAATAACCCTTAATACTAATAAACGCATTATACATTGTATTGACATTCAATGGACAAACAATCTGAAATATTCGACACAAAATACATTTGTATGAAAATTAATATTTTTATATGGCAATACTGCAACATTTTTCCTCCGATGTGTACGATCTATAAGTACCAACAACCTCCTGATATATTGTAATGACATAAGATTTATGAAATAGCCTGAAATATTACATAAAAAAGTGCATTTGTAGGAAAACTTTTATTTTTTGTATGGCCACCCTAAAATATTTTTTCACCATAATTTACAAACTATTGAAGACTACAATCGCCCCATACATTATAAGGCCATCAAATGAAGACAACCGCCTCAAATATTTGAAAAAAGAAAACATTTGTATGAAAATTATTATTTTTTGTACGGCAACACTGAAATTTTTTTTACCAAAATTCACAAAATATAAGTACCTACAAATGCCCCATACATTACAGTACCGAAATATTCAATCCAAAAATAAATTTGTATAAAAATTATTATTTTTTGTATGGCAACACTGAAATTTTATTGTTTTTCTAAAACGAATGATTTAATTAAGAAAATATCTCCCATACATTTTCTTATACTCCTGATCTATTAGTTTAGGCTCAATTACTCGAAAAGTGAAAAAAATTCTGGACTCCAGTGTTGCCAGTTTATTAAGATGAAAATGGTCAAATGTCATTACGACGACCACTTGAAATGTTTTTAGTAGAATATTTTGATTTAAAATATTTTTTCCTTCTACTTTTCATATTTTTGAATGGAAAGTCCAAAAAATTGTATGAACGAAGAAAATAAAAACTAAACATGGCAATACTATCGGTCAAGTTACACAACCGCCCCATACAAAGCAACCCCCTCAAGTGTTGCCAACCTACTAATTTTTTCCTTCAAAAAATGCCATTTTTCGTACATTTTACAAAATGGCCGCCACGGAGTCCGCCCATCTTGTTGAAAAAAAAATTATCCCCAAAATATCAAAATTGAGGATACTTTCAAGGGAAAACAAAAAGAATATTATAAAAAAGTTGAAAAACTACCCCGATGCGATCCCACAAAGTCACCTCTAAAATTTCAAAACTTTAAAGAAAAATATCTCAGCGGCCATCTTGTTTTTTTAAATTTTTTCTGATTTCATCGTATTAGTCATCCCAAAATTATTCGAAAATGACACCAATATTGGGTAGGTGCTCAAATAAATAAAAAATTGATAATCGCCGAGCGGCCGCCATCTTGAATTTTCGAAAGGTCGGATTTTACCCATAGTAACCATAGATAGTCAAGCAACTTTTCCATACATCATTATAACCCCCCCACCAATACTTTCGGCTGGGCTACTCGAAATGTGAAAAAACGGGAAAAAAAAAATCTAGCTCCCAGTGTTGCCAGTTAATTAAGATGAAAATGGTCAAATGTCATTACGACGACCACTTAAAATTTTTCAGTGAAATTTTTTTGATTAAAAATGTTTCTCCTTCTACTTTTCATATTTTTGAATAGAAAGTTCACAAAAATGTATGAACGAAAAAAAAAATCAAAGTGCCCTGGCAACACTTCAGACCAAGATCCACAACCGCCCCATACAAAGTGAACCCCTCAAATGTTGCCAACCTAAAAATTTTTTCCTTCAAAAAATGCAATTTTTCGTACATTTTATAAAATGGTAGCCACGGGGTCCGCCATCTTGGCGAAAAAAAAAAATATACCCCAAACGTCAAAATTGGGGATAGATGCAAGGCAACAAATTAAAAAAATCGCAAAAAAGTTTAAAACCCAACGCAATCCGACCCCGCAAAGTCACCTCGAAAATTGAAAAAATTTAAATCAAAATATCTCGGCGGCCATCTTGTTTTTTCAAATTTTTTCCAAATTCTTCGTAACACTTTTTCCAACATTAGCCGAAAACGACACCAATCTCGGGTAGCTGCATAATAAAAAAAAAAGTTGGTCATTTCACCTCGGCCGCCATCTTGGATTTTCGAAAAGTCGGATTTTTCCCATAGATCCGGAGGTAAACGAAAAAATTCTCCCATACATAATACTCACCTCCACCACTCCTTCTGGGAGATCAATTCGGGTTTTCATAAAACGAAAAAAAAAATTCCAGCAGTCAGTGTTGCCAGTCGACATCGACGAAAATGGTCAAAATGTCATAGCGACGACCGCGACACGGTTTCTTGTATGGACATTGTTATCAAAAATATTGCCTCCTTCTACTTTTCATGTTTTTTGAATAGAAAGTCAAAAAAAATGTGTGAACAAAGATAAAAAAAATAAAACCTGGCAACACTTTAGGTCAAGTTACACAACCGCCCGGAACAAAGGGACCCGCTCAAATGTTGCGAACCAGAAGAAAAATGCACCCAAAAAATGTCATTTTTTCGTACATTTTTCAAAATGGCCGCCACCGCGTCCGCCATCTTGTCGAAAAAATAAATATCCCCAAAATATCAAAATCGAGGATACCCTCAAGCGAATGCAAAAAAAATATTGCAAAAAAGTTGAAAAACCTCCCCGATGAGACCCCTCAAACTCACCTCTAAAATGGAAAAAATTCAAACCAAAATAACTCGGCGGCCATCTTGTTTTTTATTTTTTTTCTCATTTTTTCATAATTCCCTTACTAAACTTTACGAAACCCACCAAAAACATTGGGCAAAAAGCCATAAACAAAAAAGTTGACAATCGCCGCGCAGCCGCCATCTTGAAAATGGGAAATGTCAGATTTTTCCCGAGGTGTCGGGAGGAGATGGAGAACTTTCGCCATAGACAACAAAATCCCATCTCGCCTCCTTCTGGGAGATCAATTATATAGTTCACTCCCCGTAAGTCTAGGATTATATATTATAAACTAGGTTTTCGCGTGGGGCGCGCGCTGCTAAAGCAGCGCGCGTGCCTTTCTCTTTCGCAAAAGACAAAATAAATAAATAGTTTTTTTTTTCAAAAATATTGGTCTTTGAAATTTATTTTTCGATTCAGTGGTCTGTTTGCGAAATGTTTGGCTTCAAACTACTACTTTTGGTTTGTCTATTATTTTTGGCATGATTAACAGAATATGAGAGGGAGAGGGAGTGGGAGAGGGAGGGGGTGTGAGAGAGGGAGAGGGAAAGTGAAAGCGAGAGGTAGACATAGAGAGAGTGGGCGGGTGAGGGAGGGGGTGAGGAAGATGGAGAGGGAGAGGGAGGGAGAGGGGGAGGAAGAGGGGAAGGAAAGCGATGGAGAGGGAGAAGGAGAAATTGATAGCCTATCAATTTGCAAAGTTTGCCGGGTCAGCTAGTTGATAACTAATAATAACCCTTAATACTAATTAACGCCTCATACATTGTATTGACATTCAATGGACAAACAATCTGAAATATTTGACACAAAATACATTTGTATGAAAATTAATATTTTTATATGGCAACACTGCAACATTTTTCCTCCGATGTGTACGATCTATAAGTACCAACAACTTCCTGATATATTGTAATGACATAAGATTTATGATATAGCCTGAAATATTACATAAAAAAGTGCATTTGTATGAAAACTTTTATTTTTTGTACGGCAACCCTAAAATATTTTTTCACCGTCTTATACGGACTATTGGAACCTAAAATCGCCCAATACATTATAAGGCCATCAAATGAAGACAACCGCCTCAAATATTTGAAAAAAGAAAACATTTGTATGAAAATTATTATTTTTTGTATGGCAACACTGAAATTTTTTTCACCAAAATTCACAAAATATCAGTACCTACAAATGTCCCATACATTATAGTAGCGAAATATTCAATCCAAAATTAAATTTGTATCAAAATTATTATTTTTTGTATGGCAACACTGAATTTTATTGCTTTCCCAGAACGAATGATTTAATTAAAAAATATCTCCCATACATTTTCTATACTTTTGATCTATAGTTTAGGCTCAACTACTCGAAAAGTGAAAAAAATTCTGGACTCCAGTGTTGCCAGTTAATTAAGATGAAAATGGTCAAATGTCATTACGACTACCACAAGAAATCTCCTTGTTTGGTTTTTTTATCAAAAATATTATTCCTTCTACTTTTCATATTTTTGAATGGAAAGTCCAAAAAATTGTATGAACGAAGAAACGAAAAACTAAACATGGCAACACTTTCGGTCAAGTTACACAACCGCCCCATACAAAGTAACCCCCTCAAGTGTTGCCAAGCTACTAATTTTTTCCTTCAAAAAATGCCATTTTTCGTACATTTTACAAAATGGCCGCCACGGGGTCCGCCATCTTGTTGAAAAAAAAATTATCCCCAAAATATCAAAATTGAGGACACTTGCAAGTAAAAACATAAAGAATATTAGAAAAAAGTTGAAAAACTACCCCGATGCGAGCCCACAAAGTCACCTCTAAAATTTCAAAACTTTAAAGAAAAATATCTCGGCGGCCATCTTGTTTTTTAAATTTTTTCTAATTTCATCGTATTAGTCGTCCCAAAATTATTCGAAAATGACACCAATATTGGGTAGGTGCTCACATAAATAAAAAAGTTGACAATCGTCGAGCGGCCGCCATCTTGAATTTTCGAACGGTCGGATTTTTCCCATAGTAACCATAGATAGTCAAGCAACTTTTCCATACATCATTATAACCCCCCACCAATACTTTCGGCTGGGCTACTCGAAATGTGAAAAAACGGGAAAAAAAATTCTAGCTCCCAGTGTTGCCAGTTAATTTAGATGAAAATGGTCAAATGTCATTATGACAACCACTAAAAATTTTTTGGTGAAATTTTTTGATTAAAAATGTTTCTCCTTCTACTTTTTATATTTTTGAATAGAAAGTTCACAAAAATATATGAAGGAAAAAAAAATCAACGTAACCTGGCAACACTTCAGAATAAGACCCACAACCGCCCCATACAAAGTGACCCCCTGAAATGTTGCCAACCTAAAAATTTTTTCCTTCAAATAATGCAATTTTTCGTACATTTTATAAAATGGCCGCCAAGGGGTCCGCCATCTTGTCGAAAAAAAAAATATACACCAAACGTCAAAATTGGGGATAGATGCAAGGCAACAAAGAAAAAAAATCGCAAAAAAGTTAAAAACCCAACGCAATCCGACCCCGCAAATTAGCCTCGAAAATTGAAAAATTTTAAACTTAAATATCTTGGCGGCCATCTTGTTTTTTCAAATTTTTTTAAATTCTTCGTAACACTCTTCCCAACATTAGTCGAAGACGACACCAATCTCGGCTAGCTGCATAATAAAAAAAAAAGTTGGTCTTTTCACCTCGGCCGCCATCTTGGATTTTTGAAAAGTTGAGAGTTTTCCCATAGATCCGGGAGTGAACCAAAAATTCCCCTATACATAGTATCTACCCCCCACCACTCCTTCTGGGAGATCAATTCGGGTTTTCATAAAACGAAAAAAAAATTCCAGCAGTCAGTGTTGCCAGGTGAAATCGACGAAAATGGTCAAATGTCATTACGACAACCAGGACACGTTTGCTTGTGCGATTTTTTGATTAAAAATATTGCTCCTTCTACTTTTCATGTTTTTGAATAGAAAGTCCAAAAAAATGTGTGAACGAAGATAAAAAAAATAAAACCTGGCAACACTTTGGGTTAAGTTACACAACCGCCCGGAACAAAGGGAGCCGCTCAAATGTTGCCAACCAGAAGAAAAATGCACCCAAAAAATGTCATTTTTCGTACATTTTTCAAAATGGCCGCCACCGCATCCGCCATCTTGTCAAAAAAATAAATATCCCCAAAATATCAAAATCGAGGATACTTTCAAGACAACACAATAAAAATATCAACAAAAAGTTGAAAAACCACCCCGATGCGACCCCGCAAAATAACCTCTAAATTCGAAAAAATTCAAACCAAAATAACTCGGCGGCCATCTTGTTTTTTAATTTTTTTCTCATTTTTTCGTAATTCCCTTCCTAAACTTTACGAAAACCTCCAAAAACATTGGGCAAAAAGCCATAAACAAAAAAGTTGACAATCGCCGCGCAGCCGCCATCTTGAAAATGGGAAATGTCAGATTTTTCCCGAGGTGTCGGGAGGGGATGGAGAACTTTTGCCATTGACAACATTATCGTATCTCGACTCTTTCTGGGAGAACAATTATATAGTTCACTCCCCGTAAGTCTAGGATTATATAATATAAACTAGGTTTTCGCGTGGGGCGCGCGCTGCTAAAGCAGCGCGCGTGCCTTTCTCTTTCGCAAAAGACGAAATAAATAAATAGTTTTTTTTCAAAATGGTCATCGGTCTTGGAAATTTATTTTTCGATTCAGGGGTATGTTTGCGAAATGTTTGGCTTCAAACTACTACTTTTGGTTTGTATATTTCTTTTGGCACGAATAACAGAATATGAGAGGGAGAGTGTGAGGGAGAGGGAGAGGGTAAGGGAGAGGTAGACGTAGAGAGAGTGGGCGGGAGAGCGAGAGGGAGGGAGAGTGAGAGGGAGGAAGATGGAGAGGGAGAGGAAAGGAGAGGGGGAGAAGGAGGGAGAAGGAGAGGAAGAGGGAGGGGGAGAAGGAGAGGGAGAGAGAGGGAGGAAGATGGAGAGGGAGGAATAGGGAGAGGGGGAGGAAGAGGGAGAAAGAGAGGAGAGAGGAAGAGGGAGAAAGAGAGGAGAGAGGAAGAGGGAGGGGGTCATACGGAGAGGTAGCGGGAGAGGTGAGACGGAGAGGTAGCGGGAGAGGGAGTGGGAGAGGGAGGAAGATGGAGAGGGAGAGGGAGACGGAGTGGTAGCCAATGGAAGTTGAAGAGGGAGTGGGAGAGGTAGGGAGAGGGGAGGGAAAGAGTGGAGGAGAGGTAGCGGGAGAGTGAGGGCAAGGGGGCGGTAGACGGGAAGGAAAGCGATGGAGAGGGGGAAGGAGAAATTGATAGGCGGTACAAAGTTTGCCGGGTCAGCTAGTTGATAACTAATAATAACCCTTAATACTAATAAACGCCTCATACATTGTATTGACATTCAATGGACAAAAAATCTGAAATATACGACACAAAATACATTTGTATGAAAATTAATATTTTTATATGGCAACACTGCAACATTTTTCCTCCAATGTGTACGATCTATAAGTACCAAGAACCTCCTGATATATTGTAATGACATAAGATTTATGAAACAGCCTGAAATATTACATAAAAAAGAACATTTGTATGAAAACTTTTATTTTTTGTATGGCAACCCTAAAATATTTTTTCACCATCATATACAAACTATTGGAACCTACAATCGCCTCATACATTATTAGGCCATCAAATGAAGACAACCGCCTCAAATATTTGAAAAAAGAAAACATTTGTATGAAAATTATTATTTTTTGTATGGCAACACTAAAATTTTTTCTCACCAAAATTCACCAAATATTAGTACCTACAAATTCCCCATTAATTATAGTAGCGAAATATTCAATCCAAAAATAAATTTGTATGAAAATTATTATTTTTTGTATGGCAACACTAAAATTTTATTACTTTCCCAAAACGAATGATTTAATTGAGAAATATCTCCCATACATTTATTATACTCCTGATCTATAGTTTAGGCTCAATTACTCGAAAAGTGAAAAAAATTCTGGACTCCAGTGTTGCCAGTTAATTAAGCTGAAAATGGTCAAATGTCATTACGACTACCACAAGAAATCTCCTTGTTTAATTTTTTTATCAAAAATAATTTTCCTTCTACTTTTCATATTTTTGAATGGAAAGTCCACAAAATTGTATGAACGAAGAAAAGAAAAACCAAACATGGCAACACTTTCGGTCAAGTTACACAACCGCCCCATACAAAGTAACCCCCTCAAGTATTGCCAACCTACTAATTTTTTCCTTCAAAAAATGCAATTTTTCGTACATTTTACAAAATGGCCACCACGGGGTCCGCCATCTTGTTGAAAAAAAAATTATCCCCAAAATATCAAAATTGAGGACACTTTCAAGGGAAAACAAAAATAATATTATAAAAAAGTTGAAAAACCACCCCGATGCGACTCTACAAAGTCACCTCGAAAATTTCAAAACTTTAAAGAAAAATATCTCGGCGGCCATCTTGTTTTTTAATTTTTTTCTAATTTCATCGTATTAGTCGTCTCAAAATTATTCGAAAATGACACCAATATTGGGTAGGTGCTCATATAAATAAAAAAGTTGACAGTCGCCGAGCGGCCGCCATCTTGAATTTTCGAACGGTCGGATTTTTCCCATAGTAACCATAGATAGTCAAGCAACTTTCCCATACATCATTATAACCCCCCACCAATACTTTCGGCTGGGCTACTCGAAATGTGAAAAAACGGGAAAAAAAATTCTAGCTCCCAGTGTTGCCAGTTACTTTAGATGAAAATGGTCAAATGTCATTACGACGACCACTAAAAATTTTTTGGTGAAATTTTTTGATTAAAAATATTTCTCCTTCTACTTTTCATATTTTTGAATAGAAAGTTCACAAAAATGTATGAACGAAAAAAAAATCAACATACCCTGGCAACACTTCAGACCAAGTCCCACAACCGCCCCATACAAAGCGACCCCCTCAAATGTTGCCAACCTAAAAAATTTTTCCTTCAAAAAATGCAATTTTTCGTACATTTTATAAAATGGCCGCCACGGGGTCCGCCATCTTGGCGAAAAAAAAAATATACCCCAAACGTCAAAATTGGGGATAGATGCAAGGCAACAAAGCAAAAAAATCGCAAAAAAGTTTAAAACCCAACGCAATCCGACCCCGCAAAGTCACCTCGAAAATTGAAAAATTTTAAACCAAAATATCTCGGCGGCCATCTTGTTTTTTCAAAATTTTCCAAATTCTTCGTAACACTTTTCTTTATATTAGCCGAAAACGACACCAATCTCGGGTAGCTGCATAATAAAAAAAAAAGTTGATCATTTCACCTCGGCCGCCATCTTGGATTTTCGAAAAGTCGGATTTTTCCCATAGATCCGGGGGTAAACCAAAAATTCCTCCGTACATAGTATCTACCCCCCACCACTCCTTCTGGGAGATCAATTCGGGTTTTCATAAAACGAAAAAAAAATTCCAGCAGTCAGTGTTGCCAGTCGACATCGACGAAAATGGTCAAATGTCATAGCGACGACCGCGACACGGTTTCCTGTGTGACATTGTTATCAAAAATATTGCTCCTTCTACTTTTCATGTTTTTGAATAGAAAGTCCAAAAAAATGTGTGAACGAAGATAAAAAAAATGAAACCTGGCAACACTTTGGGTCAAGTTACACAACCGCCCGGAACAAAGAGACCCGCTCAAATGTTGCCAACCAGAAGAAAAATGCACCCAAAAAATGTCATTTTTCGTACATTTTTCAAAATGGCCGCCACCGCGTCCGCCATCTTGTCGAAAAAATAAATATCCCCAAAATATCAAAATCGAGGATACTTTCAAGACAACACAAAAAAAATATCAACAAAAAGTTGAAAAACCACCCCGATGCGACCCCGCAAAGTCACCTCTAAAATGGAAAAAATTCAAACCGAAATAACTCGGCGGCCATCTTGTTTTTTCATTTTTTTCTCATTTTTTCGTAATTCCCTTCCTAAACTTTACGAAAACCTCCAAAAACATTGGGCAAAAGGCCATAAACAAAAAAGTTGACAATCGCCGCGCAGCCGCCATCTTGAAAATGGGAAATGTCAGATTTTTCCCGAGGTGTCGGGAGGAGATGGAGAACTTTCGCCATAGACAACAAAATCCCATCTCTACTCCTTCTGGGAGAACAATTCTATAGTTCAGTCAGTGGTAAGTCTAGGATTATATAATATAATAATGTACACCAAGCCCTATGAAAGATCGTTGCACTTTACTTAGGCGGAATGAAGGCGTAATTAATTGATACATTCTTTTTGTTTGGCGATTATTAATATCAAAATTTTGTTTATACGCGTTTATATTCTTCCTTATAAAAACTACATTATTAAAGATATACTGGGAAGCTACTGTAAGTATACCTATTACCTTGAACTTTTCACGCAAAGATTCCCGAGACTTAAGTTTATAGATAGCCCTAACAGCCCTTTTTTGGAGTATGAAAATTTGTTCTATATTGGCTGCTTTGCCCCACAGCAAGATGGCATATGACATAACACTGTGGAAATAAGCAAAATAAACTATCCTAGCAGTTTCGACGTCAGTATACGGCCTTATTCTCCTAACAGCATAAGCAGCCCTACCAAGTTTTGTCGCGAGATTTGTTATATGTGGGCCCCATTGAAGTTTACTATCTAAGGTCACCCCTAAAAAGACCGTTGATTCCTCCATATGCAATGTTTCATTATTTAGTTTAAGAGATTTGCTGACTTTTTTAACATTAGGTAGCACAAACTCAATACATTTAGTTTTTTTTTTGCATTTAAAAGTAAGTTATTGATAGTGAACCAACGCGACACATGCGAAAGAGCACTATTTACGTCGTCGAAATTTACTTTCACACTTAAATATTAATGATGTATCATCAGCAAATAGTACAATATCCGCTTGGTTCTTTACATAATGTGGTAAATCATTAATGTATACCAGAAAAAGAAACGGACCCAATATAGAGCCCTGCGGTACACCCATCACAGCTGGTGACCCCGATGACTTAATATCGTTTATGCTTACTTTTTGTATTCTATCACTCAAATAAGACGCGATCAAGCTAAGGGCCTTGTTTTTTATACCATAGTGGCCAAGTTTAAACAGCAATGTTTCATGCTCAACACAATCAAATGCCTTAGATAAGTCACAAAATACACCTATGGCATTTTGTGATGCTTCCCATGCTTCAAATATATGCTTTAAAAGCCTAGCCCCGGCATCGGTTGTACTCCGGCCTTTAGTGAAACCGTATTGCTCAGGATGTAATAATTTATTATTATTGAAATGGGTTAACATTTGATTCAGTATTATCTTTTCGAGATATTACTAAGAGTTGGTAAAACAGAAACAGGTCTATAGTTATTAACATCAGTTTTTTCACCTGTTTTAAAAAGTGGAATGATTTTGCTGCATTTCATAAGATCTGGAAAGATACCGAGATCTATACATTTATTAAAAACTACGACCAAATATGGAGCTATGATATCTATAATATACTGTATTATTTTTACCGAGATGCCCCACAAGTCACCTGTATTCTTTACCTTCAGAGACTGAAATGCTTTAATTAAGTCTCTAGTGGTTATATGTTTAAATTCAAATAAAATGTTACATTCATTAACATGATTTTTTAATATGTATAGAAAGTGCTTCCGCCGGTGAAGAAGCTAGTGAACGGGTTAACGTTATAGGAATGTTACGGAAATGATTTTCAAACTCGCTTGCCACGTCTTTATCAGCAGTGATTATATTTTTATTAATCAACAATTCGTAACTGAAATCACAGGACTTTGCGTTACCGTTCTCACTGCTAATTATATTCCAAATCGTTTTTATTTTGTCATACGAGTTAATAATTTTGTCCTTTATATACTCTTAGAAATGAAAGATCAGAAAACATAAAAAAAAGATTTAATACTCTTAGAAATGAAAGATCAGAAAACATAAAAAAAAGATTTAATACACAAAATCATGATAACAAAATTAAATAATGATTTTAATAAATTAACGAAATACGGTATTATTCTATCGCAGTAACAAATAGCTATTCGGGCAGAGTTTCCACTAAGGTGTCCAGCGGCAAAATGACCGAGGACCGCCATCGTTGCTCCTTATATAGGGTGGTGACGCCATCTTGAAAAAATGATCGCCTTATTTCCAAGACGGCCTCTCCTGACGGGGTAGCGTCCTCGCAGCCCTTGTTAGCTCCTCGAAGACGGACCAGCACCGTCTCCACCATCAGCCATGTCATCAGTGGTCATCTCATCGTAACCTGAAAGACATAACATTTTGTTACTTCAACACATTCTAAGTCAACAAAATAATAAATAAGTAGTCGCGATGTATTAGATTTTTAACTTTGTACTGAACAACTCATCCAAGCAATTTGATCGCAATAGGTTTTACAAAGGTCTGTTCCTGCGCAACCGAATACCCTTAAAAATAATGTGCGCACTCCAGGTTTTACATCAGTATGTAGCAGGTCACCCCGATACCTATTCAATATCGGCAGGGTTTACACAGGTCCGAAATCAGTGTGGGCCCCACTGACACAACCCGATACCTCCGAAGTGCATATCCTGTTGTTAAATGCACATTATGTGTCCTGGTCACCCCAATACCATGTGCGCAAGGTTTTACACGGGTCTATTCCAACGACACATCACATCACAAAAAATATTTCAAATTGTTTAGTACAAAGTTGATTAAACATGGCAAGCTAAAGCTGAGCGGGGTTAAAATGGTTGTTTACTGCACACAAAGCACTTCTAAGTATTTGTAGGGACTAACTTGCAAAAAATCCTGCACAAGTGCTTGGAGTCCACTCTCCACGCCACAACACCATGTACCCAGCAGCAGCTTGACTTGTCTTTCCGTACGATCCAGCCAACAGTTGTAGTTCGTAGCGATCGTTAGGGAGAATTTTAACAATTTTATACGGACCGCGCATACCACTGTCTAATTTGCCAGTACTTTGGGAGTTTTTAATAACGTAAACCAAATCATCGATTTTAAATTGCTTCGGAGGATTTCTATTTTTGTTCACGTATGAATCTTGACTTTCTTTATTTTGATCAAGAAGAACACCAACTTGCTGACGTCGAAGCTCGCGCATAGCCTCCCTGTTAGGGTTCGTGCCCTCGCAAGTAATATCTCTTATCAAGGAATTGACAACTGGCGTAGTAGACTCGGTACCGATTAAAAGATTCAGGGCTGAACATTGCGTAGTTTTATGTTTAGTAATATTTAGAATTAATTGTAATTTCCACAAAACTTTTATCCAATCATTCTTATTATAATTAACTTCAACCCTTATCATATTCAAAACTGTCCGGCAATACCGTTCTACTTGTCCGTTCTCTTGGTGCATTTCGGGAGTAATGAAATGCACATCGATCCCATAATCCGTTATCCACTTTATAAATTCGCGATTATCGAACATACGGCTCCGATCACATATCAAATGTTTAAAACAGCCAAACAGAGAAATAGTTTGAGTCATGACGCGTTTTAGCTCTTTACAATCCTGTCTTTGTAGACCGTATAATAGACAGTACTTCGTGTACGCGTCAACAATAATCAAAACGTATTTAAATCCATTGCACTCCTTCAATGGGCCAAGGACGTCGGCGTGTATTGTATCAAACGGCACCGTATTCTTTTGCCACGAGCTTATTGGCTGCAAAGGTGCTCGAGGCACATGTTTGTGTGAAATACAAACGACACAATGCGTCACGTATTTGATAACAAATTGTCTCATCCCGGGAAACCAGAAGTGCCGCAAAATCAAATCAATAGTTTTGTCGATACCTAAGTGTTCATGCTCATCGTGGAATACACGTAGTAAGCTCAAACGAAAAGCCTTCGGAACATAACATAAGAAACGCGTTTGTTCGCCCGTAACATTATATTTGTAGTACAAGAGATCATTACGTTTCACATACCTACTACTATCTAATTCACCGTTATTTAATTTTTCTAACAACGTCAAAGTTGCTTCGTCACCCGCCTGAGCTACCTGTGCCCAATTTTGAGGCTTCTGAACAATATCAACAACATTGACAGGGTTCCTACTTAGGTAATCTACATGTGACATTAGGAGCCCCTTACGATATTCTAAAGTGAAGTCGAAGTCCTGCATGTAGATCCACCACCTCGCAACTCTGGGTTGGAGATCCTTTTTGCGCTGAGTCATTTTCAACGCGTTGCAGTCCGTAATAATTATAAAATGTTTACCAATTAAATATTGTCGAAAATGCTGCAGCGATTTAACGACGGCAAGGGTCTCCAACTCATAGCTGTGGTACTTGGATTCCGCACCGGCAGTCAACTTACTAAAATACGCGACTACTCGCCTACGTCCATCGCTATGTAACTGCATGAGTATACCACCGTAACCTATGGAACTCGCGTCGGTATGAAGTTCTGTGTGCAGCTCGGGATCGAATATCGCCAATACAGGTTCATCGGTTAAACGCGAGATAATTTCTTGTCGTGCATTTTCATGCTCATCGCTCCAATGAAAGTTAGCATCTTTTTTAGTTAAAGCTGCGATACAAGCGGTTTTGATAGCGTATCCAGGAATGTATCGGCGGAAGTAGCCCGCTAAACCTAAAAACTGACGAACCTGCTTGACACCATTCGGTCTCGGGGACTTAACTAATGCTTCGATTTTATGTGGACTCGGCCGTACCTGACCGCGACTAATGATACGTCCTAAATATTCAACTTCACTTGTAAGAAAATTACATTTCTTTAAATTAATGGAGAAGCCCGCTTCCGTCAAAGTTTTTAATACTAAATCAAGTAAATTGAGATTGTCTTCAGCGGTGTCAGTCAGTAACAGTACGTCATCAATGTATACAAGGACTTGTCCTGCTTCTATGAATTGCTTTAACGTTTTAGTTATGGTTTTCTGGTAAATAACAGGGGCGTTTGCAAGGCCGTATGGCATCTTGCAATACTCGTAGTGTCCCTCGGGAGTAATGAAGGCAGTTTTATGAATAGACTCCTCGCTAACACGCAGCTGATGAAAGCCAGAAACCATATCCAATCCGCTAAAACACCTTGCAGCGCCTAACCTATCTACGTGATCATTAATCAGGGGTAATGGGTGTCTAACTTTTACAGTAATCTGATTTAAAGCTCTATAGTCCACTACCATCCTGTCAGAACCGTCTTTCTTTTTGACGAGTAAGATGGGGCTGGCGTACTCTGAATCTGATTCACGTATGATACCCTTGTCTAATAGGTCTTTAATAATAACGCGAACACGTAACTTCTCATCATGAGACAACTTATATGGCCGATAGTAGACGGGAATATCGCTCGTTAACTTAATTTGCATCTCACTATCTTTTACGGTAGTAGTAGCCGTACCGGTCAAAAAATAATCGGAATACTTCGACAATACATCTATTAAGCGTTGTTTATCGACACCAGTGACGGGAGTGTTTATTTTATCAAAGAATGAAGTTTCACTTACTTGAGACACATTATGCGCTGAACTATGGACTATTCGTTGAGAGTCACCGGTTCTTATATACGCGACACCTTTCCTGTTAAGGACATCCGTACCGATAATCACAGGGACATTCAAATATTTACTTTCGACAATATAAAAATCTACTTCTAAAGTTATATCATTTAACTCCACTGGCAACGTAACAAAAGAATTTACTTCCACTTCAGTGCCTCCTAGGCCGCGTAATAACCGATACGTTGTTTTTATATGACATGAAAAATACTTCACTAAGTCTAAAGATAATAATGAAACGCACGAACCGCTATCGATTAATATGTCAACGGGTACCCCCAATATAACCGCAGCAACAACGTCCAGATTTTTAGAAATACCTTCGTTCTCGCGACAAAAGTTAATACCGTTCTTATTTCTTGAATTTGTGCGTTCTTTTGCAAAACATACACTTTCCGAATGACCGATCTTTTTGCAGAAGGTACACTTATCAACCGCGGGTGTTACTAACGTAGGGCTGTCGGTAGTAATTCCCGAAACAGTTTTTGAACGCTTTGGACAATTAATACTCTTATGACCAAACTGGCTACACTCATAACATTTAATAGGTTTAGGATCGGAAGACTTACGCTTTAAATTATTTTGACTATGAAAAGGTTTAAAACGATTTGGTACGTGATGATAACTCCTCTTACTGGCGCCTGTTTGAGATGTACCGCAGTTTACAAAGTTTGACAAGTACTCCACGATGTTTTCAGGTGTTAATTTGGCATTCATGGCTGAAGCCCGTATTTGTGGATCTGTAATACCTCTTATAATAATCGCCGTTAACAGTTCACTACTCAATCCTCTAACTATACGCAACCTTAGCAAAGATTTACGTGCATATTCCGCGTAGGTGGAGTATTTGTCAGACTCTGTACGCATCACATCATATAAAATGCTCGCGACATCGACACTACGTGGACAAAGAGACTTTAACTCTAATTTAAAGTTTGACCATGTACGAGTGGTGCTTGTCCACTGGCTGAGCCAGGTGCGCGATTCACCCTTTAAACAATTCCCTACACGGGCAAGGCATTCATTGTCGTCCCAACGGTTCAAATTACGAGCTCTATCAACTTCATCACACCACGTGTCGACGTCATGAACACTTGGGTCAAAATCGGAAACAAAATATTGATTCGATCTCACCGGGAGAGAGTTAATGGCTTCCAATAAACGCTCAGCAGCGTTACTCATATCGCCTCGATGTGGCGGTGCTGCGGCGGCGTGCCCGCTCTCAGATGCCGGGGCTGCTGGGCCCGGCGCTGGTGTGGTGCAGGCGGTCGTCGGTGACCGCGCCTCCGCACGTGGCGATGCCCGCGGTAACGCCAAGGCATGACCGACCTCCGCGTTCACTTCTGACTGCGAACGTGGCTCGCTTCCAGCACGTGTTCTCTCTTCGAGTGCCTGTAATCTCTTCAAAATCTCCTCCATTTGATTAGTAGGTGACGGAGTCCGCGTACGGCGTCTCCCTTTTGTTTTGCCGCGCTGCCTGTCAGATGGCATTGTGCGAAACTCTGCCCGAAAATAAAATAATTTTAAAAGTCAGATGTGGCACTGGCGGTTAGTGGCCCACGAATCCCACTTCTGATCTTAGAAATGAAAGATCAGAAAACATAAAAAAAAGATTTAATACACAAAATCATGATAACAAAATTAAATAATGATTTTAATAAATTAACGAAATACGGTATTATTCTATCGCAGTAACAAATAGCTATTCGGGCAGAGTTTCCACTAAGGTGTCCAGCGGCAAAATGACCGAGGACCGCCATCGTTGCTCCTTATATAGGGTGGTGACGCCATCTTGAAAAAATGATCGCCTTATTTCCAAGAATACATTGATTTCGCCTGAATGCAAACGATTTTAAAGATTTTAGAATAATTTCTCACATGCTCGTGGAAAGTTGAAGAAAAATTGTATTTTTTCTCGGCATAGAGGTCATACATTTTGTTTCTACTTTTATAAATACCTACAGTAGCCCAATCACTAAATTTACTATTTTTTGCTATATCTATGTACCTAAGCTTGAATATTCGATTAAATTCGTTGTTTATGTTAGTAGACAATGTGTTATATAGTTTAATTGGATCTCTTTGTTGTAACGATAACTGCGTTTGCATTTTTGAATGAATTTTTTCTTTAAAAGTTGAAATCTTATTTTTAGTTATTGGTCTACACTTTATTAATTGTTTTTTCTTATTTACAGAATTATACAACGAAATTTTTTGTCCGCAGTGGTCTGACCTCAACTTACTGAATATCTCTTTATTTAAAATCTCACAATTTCAAAAGATATTATCTAAACACGTAGCTGTAGTTTCAGTAATTCTGGTCGGCTCATTGAATAATGGATTTAAATTGAAGCATTTAAACAATAAACATAAATTTCCTATACAAAATAACG
>CAWVQL010000099.1:0-30253 GCA_963932265.1 Thymelicus lineola | reverse complement strand
CAACCAAGGTATAGTATTCATTATTATGTTTTCTTCCTGCGGTATGCAAATAGTCCTCAATGCTGCTATAAAAATCTAGTACTGTACTGTGTCCCATTCAATAAACTTAATACATTAAACTTTTGGTAAGAGTGAAATATTATTGAAAGTTGTAGCTTAGCTTCTATTTATTAGAACCTCCAGTAGCGCTTCTTTAAGCGCCTCATCTTCCTCTTTAGGTTAGTGGCTTACCCCATGTCATGGAAATACGCTAACGCAGGCGTAGATTAGAGTAGTTCTTCTTAGCCAACAACCCTTTGGTAGCCTAAGATGTTACTGATGTCCATGGGCGACGATAACCACTATCTATCAGAGCGTTTTCTCATGTAAACAATAATACATTGATTGTCCCACAGCAAGCAACTTCGGCAAATCGTTAACAGAGCTGGAAACGCTTCAAAGCACGATAGCAAGCGGCGTACAAAACAACAAAGAGTTGCTGCAAGGAGTCCAGGAGGTATTCGCACATAACGTCGACAGCTTACAGAAAGAGATCAAAAAACTCGACGAAAGAATCGGCAAACTTGTCGCCGCGTGATAATGACACTTCTAGGCATTTTACACTGATCTTAACACAATAGAAAAAGCTGTAGTTTTTTGCGACACTTCGATGCAGCGCCACCATGCTGAATCTCCAAGGAACTAAATGTCTTCTGTTTTTGCCGTTTTGTAAATTTCTCCAACACCAGTTCTCATCTTTGACGCTGGTATAAAACGTTGCAATAAGTAACAAGTAGGCACAGAAGTAATCGTATATTCTTTATGTATTTATATAAGAGCTGATCAGTGCCATTTTTCATTTATAAATTGTTCTA
The DNA here is from genome assembly GCA_963932265.1 of Thymelicus lineola. NCBI lineage: Eukaryota > Metazoa > Arthropoda > Insecta > Lepidoptera > Hesperiidae > Thymelicus > Thymelicus lineola. The sequence continues at coordinate 29,399 of CAWVQL010000099.1, read as the reverse complement.
CGAAAGGTTTAAGCCTTTTTATTCCCTACGTGATTATTTGGTTTGGATTAGAAATTTTGAAATAAATATAAGAAAGGAGATACATTTAGTACTGAAATTATAGATTCTATGCTATATATGTAAAATTTAATATTTTATAGGATGTTTGGTGGTATTATTGTGAACATAGGACTAATGAAAATTAATATGAAATGTTACTACTCATTACATTCTGCATGCTATTATAGTGTTATAAATGAATTTATATATTTTATAAGCTGAATATATAATTCGTGTTATGGATGTTGAGCGCAAATTAATTAACTGCCTAGTTGAGTTGTTTGCTGTAGAATTCTATATGGTTCACTCCTAATCATGGGGATTCAGTTTGTTACAGTAATCTATAGTTAATAAACACATACATGTATTTCCCACTACCATCATGCTCAAAATCTGGAGCACGAATTATATTATGCTTTAATTAATTTACTTCTGATACATAATCATTTAATATCACACAAAATGACTATATTCGCAATTTTCTTACCTTGGATTGTATACCACTTATTATATCGGTACAATGCTTAGGTGACTATAGACTGCTTATCTAAATAAATAATTTATTTAAAAATAAAACAATTATTTAACTGAGCTTGTGTATTATTTACTTTATAATAATCTTTTTTTCATATCAATTGACCATCAAAATTGGTGAAGATTGACCTTGTTAACATACTTTTCTTTTAAAAAAAAAATACCATAAAGAAAATGTAATTACTACATTGACAATTACTTACAGATGGTAATTTACTGAATTCAAATTTAAATCTGTGATAAGGAAAACCCAGTTATAATATGAGAATGTAAATTCGGTTCTTAAATTTTTTTTTGATGGTATTATAGTGTAATGAATTGCTCTTATCAAATAAAAGATATAGTATGTGTTTGTAAATTTTTATTTAAAAGTACATCTTAGAACCTAAGCTTCTGGAAGAACCACTTGTTCTTTCCACTCTTGTATCTCTCCTCAAAGCGCACTCTGGTGTTGAAACGGAGCTTCTTGCGCTTCGCGGGGTCTTTAAGGTCCTTTGCGCTGAACTTCTCGAAGCTGAAGTCAACTGAGTAACGGGTTGGCATTAAGTGATTGTAATTCACAACCTGGAACCAAAAAATATAAACTGAGTATTGCTTTGATGTGATTAATAGATGGATTACTTACTTACTATGCATAGTTCTCATGTAAGTGACAATTGTCTTAATGAGAAATAAAGTTCCTTAAACCAATTACTGAACAGTTTCAAGCAATCCTTTTTTAATAATTTTATGTAGGTAAATGCTTGACTGCACTCCCAACAAAGTGGTGATGTAGTTTTTGACAGTACAGCACACAGTGTGAAAGCCTATTCACTCAAAGATACCCAAACAGACACTATTATCAAACAGGATAGTAAATGGGGATGACAACAATTAGTTCTTCATCAGTCCAAAAAACCCATTTTTACCTTACACAATATTTCACACTTGAGTGACATTTAGATTAGTGTTCCTTTACCATTATTACAATGTGGGTAAACAAAAATAATAAACAGTGATTTATTATTAATAAAAAGCAAAGCAACAACCTATTGTCTCACTGCTGAGCTCAGGGTATCCTCTCACAATGTGAGGGGTACAGGCCATAGTCTACCACGCTGGCCAAGTGTGTATTAGTAGACTTCACACACCTTTGAGAACTTTATAGAGATATACTCTCCACTGTGCAGGTTTCCTCACAACGTTTTCCTTCGCTGAAGCAAGTGATAATTAACTTATAATACGCACATATTTGAAAATTAGAGGTGTGTGTCAGGATTTGAACTCGGGCCTCTGACTTCGGGAGACCAACATTCTAACTGGTAGGCTATCACTGCTATATAATTAATGCCTATGGTTAATCCTTGTCTGACTGACTATAGGTGTCTGGTTTCAGATATATCGAAAGTTATAATGTTGAAGTGACTTAGAATAGAATAGAATTTATAGAATTAGAATAAGTTTAACTGCATGAAATTAATATTTTGACTATTTGCACGCCGATAGGCAGAATTTAGCGGACTTGAAATGAATTGTAACATTATCTGTACCTAAATTCAGCAAATAAATATTATGATTATGACTTCAAAATTATATTTTCACAACAATTTCTTTAGGGTTAAATTCGCAATAGACAATTAAATTTGAAACGTTATTTTAGTTCTATGGAAACACTTAGAAAACGCTTGTTTTTTATGTGGTAAAAACAACGGGAATTAAATAACCAATTTCAAGAAATATAATTACTCAACTTACTTTAACGAAGGGCTTGACTTTAGAGCGCTTGTGGATTTTGTTTTTGCCCATCCTCTTGTGAACTTTACGGGGATACCTGTCGATGCCGGCTACGAAAGCGTGGCCGTACGGCTTGTCAGAGGTGCCTTCGTCGTAGTTCTTCACCACGATGGCCTTGCGACCTGCGTACCGGCCGCTCAGGACCAGCACGACTTTGCCAGGCTTCATAATCTTACCCATCTTGGGTGAATCTGGAACAAAACTAACCTTCAAACGAAACAATCCACTTCTCACTTTTCACTACACAATTAAGTGACACCGATCTTTCCTGTAGTTAGACATCTAAAAAAGTGTCCGCATTATATCCCACGTATAATTTTGTGGTAAAGAAACTAAATGCGACAATGTCAACACGGCCAATTTTATCTACGACTATGAGAAAACAACTGTTCGTGGTGCGAAAATCTTCGTGGATCAAAAGTAAATGACATCAAAACTTTCTAATAAAGGTACGATTACATTGAAATACAGCTTTTTTACTTAGATTTATTTGGATAAATTTCGGAAATATCACGAAACTCACATTCTCTCTACCCGTTCACAATAAAAAGAACCACAGACAATAATTTACTATTAAATAGTGATGGCCAACTCGACTTACTAACTCGGGTTAACTCGAGTTGTGCTTAGTTCGAGTTAACTCGAGTCAGATTACTAATGACTCGAGTTGAATCTCGTGTTTGGGCTGGTGGTAAATGAACGAATCAAACGAAAGAGCGAGAGTACGATTTGTTCGTTGGATGCGCGCATGGATATTATTACAGTGTTGCCAACCCTAATCTAGATTAAAACTGTGAAGAAGCTTTCAAAAAGCTGTAGAAAACTGTAAAATTCTACTTAGATAACTGTAAATCTACAGCTTTTCTACAACGTAAAATAGTAAGAAAATTATACTTGTATTAGTAAATCAACTTTAAATCTTAAAAAATCTACACAATTTCTACTAAAACTGCCTCGTTTTCAATTTGTACATACCTACTTTTGATTTTCAGTTTCATCTTTAATTTTAAAATCGTACATATTTTTATAAAATCTCTTTAAATGGTCATCGGTAGCATTGAACTCATAATAATTTTTAATTTCTGACTTTGTTTTTAAAGTGTTTTTTATGGTAGTGGTTGACTATTTATTCCTTAGTTTGGGTACGCAGCAAATAAAATAGATGGCACCAGTATTCTAAAGAAAAAAACTGTAGATTTGGAGGTTTGAACTAAAAACTATGAAGATCGCCAGCTGATTAGCAACCGTCAATACGGTTTCCGCCACGGCAGATCAGCTGGCGATCTTTTAGTATACCTTACTCATTGCTGGGCAGAAGCAATCGAGAGCAAGGGAGAAGCATTGGCTGTAAGTTTGGATGTTGCGAAGGCCTTCGATAGGGTGTGGCATAAGGCATTACTGTCTAAGCTGCCTTCCTACGGAGCACCCGAGAAATTGTGCAAATGGATTGCCAGTTTTTTATCGGAGTGGAGCATCAAGGTCGTCGTTGACAGAACATGCTCGGTTACGAAGCCCATAAATGCTGGCGTCCCACAAGGCTCTGTACTTTCACCCACATTGTTCATCATACATATCAATGATATGCTGGACATCGGTGATATTCATTGCTATGCTGATGACAGTACCGGTGACGCCCATTATACTGGCCGAGCAAAAGATTAAGGAGAAGAGGATAAAACTTGTGGCTGAAGTCGAGACATCTCTGGAGCGAGTCTCGGAATGGGGCAGACTAAATTTAGTCCATTCCAACCCCGAAAAGACACAAGTTTGCGCGTTAACCGCTAAAATACCCCATTTGTCATAGCAACACAGTTCCAGAACATTCCTCTTAACATCTCTAAAAGCAATGGGATCCTTGGTGTCGACATTTTGAATGAAGTTCAGTTTCGGGAGCACTTGCTTAGTAAAGCCAAACTAGCCGCAAAGAAATTGGGAGTGCTCAATAGAGCTAAGCAGTACTTCACGCCTAAGCACATGTTGATGCTCTATAAGGCGCAAAATCGACCATACATGGAGTACTGTTCCCACCTTTGGGCCGGAGCCCCAGCTGGCCAAGTGGATCCGTTCAATCGAATTCAACGGTGAGCTATTCGTCTATTTGACGATCCCAAGCTTACAGACGGATTAGAATCGCTTGAGTTGAGGAGAAATGTAGGCTCTCTCTGCGTATTCTACTGTCTGTACAATGGTGAAAGTTCTGAAGAACTGTTTGGCTTACTACCTGCATTTAATTTTCGTCACCGCACATCACGTACCAGGTTCCATCAACACTATCTGGATACTTGGCGTTCGTCCACAGTCCGGTTCTCACGTCATTTGCTACCTCGCACGTGTAAACTGTGGAACGAAGACATGCATCGGTGTTCCCTCTAAGCTATGATATGGGGTCCTTCAAGAAGCGGGTCTATCGTCATCTTCTTGGCCGGCAATGCGTTGGTGACGCCCCTGGTGTTGCTAATGTCCATGGATGGCGGTGATCACTTACCATCAGGTGACCCGTCTGCTCATTTGCCTGCTCAAAGCATAAAAAAAAATTAACGAAAAAACTGTAAATCTACAGTTAAAACTGTAGAGTTGGAATTTGGCAACTCTGGATATATATCTGCCTAGTCTGGCCATAAATACTGTTAAATAAAAACTTTTCTTTTTTTCAACTTTTTAATTATTTTGAATTTGGAACACGTATATTATTTTAAAAACTTCTTTCGATTGTGCACCATTTCACATACTTTTTCGTGTTCATTATCAAATTACAATATGGAATGTGGTGTTAAAGAAAATAGAATTGCAGTGATCGCCTTGCACAAAGTGGGTATGGAGCCGTCGGTCATATTCCAGACACTTCAAAAGCTTGGTATCAGCCGTATGTTCATATATCGTACAATCAACAGATACAACAACACTTCGTCTGTTGAAGACCAGAAAAGATCGGAGCGGCCGCGTGCTGTTAGAACTACAAAGGCTGTTAATGCTGTTAAAGCCAGAATTCGTCGAAACCCCATTAGGAAGCAAAAAATCTTATCGCGAGAAATTAAGATTCCCGCTAGGACTCTGTTGCGTATTATAAAACAAGACCTGAAGCTGGGTCCTTATCGTCGATATACAGGACATGCCCTAAATCAATCTTTACAATTAAAGAGAGTGGATCGATCAAAACGCCTTCTGTCGCGATACGCAGGTGAAAGGCACAGAAATATCCTCTTTACCGATGAAAAAATTTTCACGATTGAAGAACACTACAATAAGCAAAATGATAAAGTGTACGCTCACAGTCCTAAAGAAGCTGCTCAAGTGGTCGGGAAGGTACAACGTGGTCATCATCCTGCGTCAGTGATGGTTTTGTGGGGCGTGTCTTATCAAGGAGTCACAAAACTGCATTTTTGTGAAAAAGGAGTAAAAACTTCAGCCAAAGTGTATCAAGATACAGTCTTGGATCATGTTGTGAAACCTCTCAGCAATACTCTTTTAAAAATATATCGTGGACTTTCCAACAGGACTCTGCACCTGGTCACAAGGCACGAACTACCCAAGCCTGGCTTGAAACCAATGTTCCGGACTTTATAAGAGCTGAAGACTGGCCCTCATCTAGCCCAGACCTCAACCCTTTAGACTTCAAATTATGGTCAGTTTTAGAGGACATGGCCTGCTCTAAACGACACGGCAATTTTGAGTCTCTTAAAAAATCTTTGGAGCAAGCAATGGCGAAATATCCCTTGGAAACAGTGCGTAAATCCATAGATTCGTGGCCAAACAGATTAAAGGCCTGTATAAAAGCCAAAGGTGGCCATTTCAAATAGAATATTTTTTTATTTTTTGCTGAGACTTTAATAAATATGTAGGTATACATTTTATTAGTATTACATTACTTCACTTAAAAAAAAGAGCATTTTAATTTGTAACAGAACTTATGGCTGGACTAGTTATCTATACTATAATATTATAAAGAGGAAAGATTTGATTGTTTGCATTGAATAGGCTCCGAAACTACCGAACCGATTTGAAAAATTCTTTCACTGTTGGGAAGCTACACTTTCCCCGGGTGACATAGGCTATATAAATTTTTTTTTACTATTTTTCCCGAAACGAAGCGAGGACGATTTCCTAGTAAGTTATATAACTCTATCTGGATCACTGACTTTGTAGATGTACCTGTGGACCATAGATATATGAATTATATAGACGCGGCCTAATTTCATATAGATATTTAGTTATGGAATAGTTTAAAAGACGAAAAAATAAACATAATGGCGTCCTTATCTAACGTATGAAATAAAAACAATCCAACTCTAACTCTACAACACTTTTGTTTAACATCTCAATCAAGTAAACGAAATAATAAAGCAAATAGACCATTATGATTAGAAACTCTATACAGTGGACCCCCGGTAATCCGACAAAAGTTTTGCAGGGCAGTGTCGGACTAGCGAATTTGTCTGATTATAGAGTACTGCCTAAAACCCCCTATAGTCCGGATTTTTTTACAAAAGAGTACCTTGTAATCCAACAAATTACAGATCCAATGATAAGATTATGTATGTTATATATGTATTATGTACTCTGAAGTACAAATCATACTTCATACATCAATCATACAAGCAATCAGAATCAAAACAATACCCTACGTGTCGAGCACAATAGTGGTGGTGCGTACAAGTTTGTTCAATCATGCATTAGCGAAGACTGTCAAAAAAATATTCAATAATAAATAATAGACCATGTCGGATTACAAGGGGTGCCGGATTAGACAGGGGCCGGATTACCGGGGGTCCACTGTAATCGTAAGATAAAATATGTTTAAATTATGTAAATAGCAAGTTTTGAGCACAGTTGTTATTTTTGAGTTTTGTTTTAGCCTATAAATAGCAAGTTTTAAATCAAATTAATTTATAAAATTCCAAAAAAATCATGTCTCGAGAGTTGGATGGAAGATCAAATATGTAAAAAAATAATTTGTAACAAATCATACACTCAGTTTCTTCCTGCTAACTCGAGTTGTGTAACTCGAGTTCAATTCGAGTTACCTGAATTTCAACTCGAGTTTACTCGAGTCATGTTTTTTCCGAGTTGGCACATCACTACTATTAAATTGTCAAAATGACATGACATGACATTTAAGTCATGACATGTGTTAAAAATGTTGCCAATTGCCATTATTTTTTCACTTGCTCGTGGATGTGGAATGCAGAGACAATTTTGTGTCCGTTCCGGATTCTATTTATTTTTAACCATATTTCGCATATTTGGATCTCGCTCGCTCGACAAGTTTTACAAAAATATTACATTTTATGTAATACTTATAAAATTTGCTTAGGCAAGCCGCCAAACGACTTGTATTCCAGGGGGCTTGAGAGCCTGTCCTTTTCAGGGTTCTGTAGCCGAATGGCAAAAAACGGAACCCTTACAGATTCGTCATGTCTGTCTGTATATCTGTGCATCCGAATGTCACAGCCACTTTATTCCGAAACTATTAGGACTACACAATTTTATTGAAACTTGGTATGTAGTTCTGCGAACCGCTTTACTATTTTGAAACTGAAACTACAAAAAACTTTTTTCATTAAACCTGTACGTGCAGGGTTTCTATAAGTTGGTCTTTATAAGAATGGCATTAAGGTTCCTAAAACGATATTTCTCAAAATCAATCGTTTGAAAGATAGATACTACCAAAATGTCTCTCCCTTGTAACTTTTAAAATATGAGAGTGCAAAATCTAAAAAAAAATATAGTTATGTTGTAGATCTCAATGAAAACTTTCATCGAAAATTGGTTTGAACGAGATTTAGACAGCAATTTTTGAAAACCGTAAATATAACTCTCATTTATACCACAAAGTACTCAAGCAATACGTATTTATACAAACACTATGAAAAACATAGTTATTTTTTGGTGGCGAAAAATGAGTGGTATTTTGGCGATGTGTAGATAATCGGTACGTCTATGCTTGTTACTACGGAATCCTTCATGGGCGAGTCCGACTCGCACTTGGCCATTTTTTTCTTTTCTTCTCTCTTGGCCTGCAAAGCATTAGTGATCTTTCTCGGTGAATCAAGCATCGATACTAAAATTTCGATCTATACGTGCACCATTCTATTAATTTTCTGTAATAAGGTCAACTCGGCGAAGACCGTCTGGAGGGTAGGACCGTACAGTACGAAATACAACGAATTCTGAATAACTACAGCAAATACAACCCAGCGTACAAACACTTTAAACTGTTTTAGTTTGAATAAATTGACAAAGATGGCGCTATTTATAACACAAAGAGAAAAAAATACGTATAAAATTTAGTCGGGCTATCAACTTGCAACACGACCTAGCAACACTTTGGCAAAAAAATATTTTAAGTGGTTTTTCATCATATTTATCAAGGTTTGTGTAGCTAATTTAATTAATTATCAATATCATTATCTAAATATTATATTAGAATAGAATAAAACATATTTTTTACGAAGTTACATCTAGTGAAAAAAACCAATCCTCAAATTGCAATAGTGGAGAAGTCCGTCTAGTTCTTGGAGGGAAAGATCGGCATGTGCCGGTCTTCGTCGTTTCCAGATGTAATAAACCTTTTACGCCTAAGCAAATTTTATAAAATTAATCCTTATACATATGATTCGTATATTTAAGCTTCCTGCGTAGTGAGTCTCTCTTAAAACCTCTTAAGGTCTACTCTTAAAATCGATAATCAATATTTCATTTCAATTGCCGTGTTATTTTATTATTTTTCTTTGACTCATACATTTATGCTATTATAATATTCTATTTTATACTTTCGACGAATTTATTAGCACTAGCGCTGAAAAAAAAACAGTTATAATATGAATATAGAAGAAGGTGTATTTTAGTACCTACTTCGAATAAGTAAGTTGGTTTTTGATCTCTTAAATGGTAGACCTAAAGAAGGCGATTCCTTTTAAAGTCAAAGTCAAAGTCAAAGTCAAAATATTTTATTCATATAGGTATCACTGATACACTTATGCACGTCATTTTTTGGCTTTTCGGAAGGTGCTTTATCGTGGAGGAGAAGAAAAGCCTAAAGAAACTCCTCAGCACATCTTTTAAAAAAATATTACAAAAAAAGATAATAATACAAAAGTATTTACTATTCTGAGCGGAACTGGTTGCAGAGCTGGTCATTTCCATGCGTCTTTGTCATTTAAATACTCGTCTACACTATAATATCCCTTGCCTAACAATTGTGTCTTTACACGTTTTTTGAAAGTTTCTATTGGCAAGTCACGTATTAATTTTGGGATTTTATTATAAAAATGTATACCAAGCCCTATGAAAGATCGCTGCACTTTACTTAGGCGGAACGAAGGCGTAACTAATTGATGCATTCTTTTCGTATGGCGATTATTAATATCAAAATTTTGTTTATACGCGTTTATATTCTTCCGTATAAAAACTACATTGTTAAAGATATACTGGGAAGCTACTGTAAGTATACCTATTTCCTTGAACTTTTCACGCAAAGATTCCCGAGACCTAAGTTTATAAATAGCCCTAACTGCCCGTTTCTGGAGTATGAAAATTTGTTTTATATTAGCCAATATAAAACAAATTTGCAAAGCAGCCGCTTTGCCCCACAGCAAGATGGCATAAGACATAACACTGTGGAAATAAGCAAAATAGACTATCCTAGCAGTTTCGACGTCTGTATACTGCCTTATTTTCCTGACAGCAAAAGCAGCCCTACCGAGTTTTGTCGCGAGATTTGTTATATGTGGGCCCCATTGAAGTTTACTATCTAAGGTCACCCCTAAAAAGACCGTCGATTCCTCCATATGCAATGTTTCGTTATTTAGTTTAAGAGATTTGCTGACTTTTTTAACATTAGGTAGCACAAACTCTATACATTTCGTTTTTTTTGCATTTAATAGTAAATTATTGATAGTGAACCAACGCGATACATGCGAAAGAGCACTATTTACGTCGTCGAAATTTACTTTATTCCTTTCACACTTAAATATTAGTGATGTATCATCAGCAAATAGTACAATATCCGCTTGGTTCTCTACATAATGTGGTAAATCGTTAATGTATACCAGAAAAAGAAACGGACCCAAGATCGAGCCCTGCGGTACACCCATCACAGCCGGTGACCCCGATGACTTAATATCGTTTATGCTGACTTTTTGTATTCTATTACTCAAATAAGACGCGATCAAGCTAAGGGCCTTGTTTTTTATACCATAGTGGCCAAGTTTAAACAGCAATGTTTCGTGCTCAACACAATCAAATGCCTTAGATAAGTCACAAAATACTCCTATGGCATTATGTGACGCCTCCCATGCTTCAAATATATGCTTTAATAGCCTAGCCCCGGCATCGGTTGTACTACGGCCTTTAGTGAAACCGTATTGCTCAGGATGTAATAATTTATTATTGTTGAAATGGGTTAGCATTTGATTCAATATTATCTTTTCGAAAATCTTACTAAGGGTTGGTAAAACAGAAACTGGTCTATAGTTATTAAGATCAGTTTTTTCACCTGTTTTAAAAAGTGGAATGATTTTGCTGCATTTCATAAGATCTGGAAAGATACCTAGATCTATACATTTATTAAAAACTACGACCAAATATGGAGCTATAATACCTATAATATGCTGTATTATTTTCACCGAGATGCCCCACAAATCACCCGTATTCTTTACCTTCAGAGACTGAAAGGCCTTAATTAAGTCTCTAGCGGTTATATGTTGAAATTCAAATAAAATATTACATTCATTAATATGATTTTTTAATATAGAAAGTGCTTCCGTCGGTGAAGAAGCTAGTGAACTGGTTAATGTTATAGGAATATTACGGAAGTGATTTTCAAATTCGCTTGCCACGTCTTTATCAGCACTGATTATATTATTATTAATCAATAATTCGTAATTGAAATCACAGGACTTTGCGTTACCGTTCTCACTGTTAATTATATTCCAAGTGGTTTTTATCTTGTTATCCGAATTAATAATTTTGTTCTTTATGTACATTGATTTCGCCTGAATACAAACAATTTTAAATATTTTAGAATAATTTCTCACGTGCTCCTGGAAAGTTGGAGAAAAATTGTATTGTTTCTCGGCGTAAAGGTCATACATCCTGTTCCTACTTTTATAAATACCTACAGTAGCCCAATCACTAAATTTACTATTTTTAGCTAGATCTACATACTTAAACTTGAATATTTTATTAAATTCGTTATTTATGTTATTAGACAATGTGTTATATAGTTTTATTGGATCTCTTTGTTGTAATGTTAACTGCGTTTGCATTTTCGAGTGGATTTTTTCTTTAAAAGTTGAAATCTTATTTTTAGTTATTGGTCTACATTTTATTATTTGTTTTTTCTTAGTGACTGAATTATACAACGAAATTTTTTGTCCGCAGTGGTCTGACTTCAACTTACTGAATATCTCTTTATTTAAAATCTCACAATTGCAAAAGATATTATCTAAACAAGTAGCTGTAGTTTCAGTTATTCTGGTTGGCTCATTGAATAATGGATTTAAATTTTAATTTATTTATATATTTAATTTAATAAAACTGATATACAAAAAAAAACCGATTTTTTAATTTGATTTAATTGTTTTTAACCCCTGAGTTTCGATCTATACCGGACTTACCCGACATACGTATTTTTTTGCGATTTATGACGATTAGAGCGTTTAATATGAAAAACGATAGCACACATTTAAATGGCGTTGAAATACATACGCGTATACAATGTCTATATTCACGTAAACCGACTATTTGTAGGTTTTTTTTCCACAAGACGGTCTTACCTGACGTGGTAGTAAAGTCCGTCTATTTCACCATATTTTCAAAATTAATTTTTATTTCATTAATCGATAACCTTAAAGTAATTTTTAGTTTTTTTTAATGGTCAACTAAATGTTTGATTACCTAATTCAATAAAATTTGCCTAAAATGTTATAGAAATGGCAAAATTTGCCTAATGAATTACATTTTTAATGAAGTATGCCGGTCTTCGACGAGTTGACCTTACATACACTCTTTTGTCAATTTAGTCCGTCGAATTCGTCAGGCAAATTAGTCCTATATTTTTTTAATACGTAGTCAGTCACTGACGGCCTTCTATAAACTTTTTTTCACTCCATATTCTTTGGCATCCATAAATAAGTCAGTAGCTCAAGTGTGAGTTTTCGCAAGCATTTACTTCACCAATGCGTTTGCGTCTATGCAATCAAAATGTACGGAGTTATTGTCAGCGCCTCTAGCGGACAGTTAAAACAACTACACTGCGAGTGTGAGTTTCAAATATCGTTTACGTGAACTTTTTAGTCAACATTGAAAGTAACTTATCATTCGAGTGGAGGTATTTTGACGTGTGCGATGTTTGACAAGTGAAACGCATTGTTTGGTAATAGGTCGCCATAGTAACAAAACATAATAGTAGTCATAGGAACAGATGCTATGCTATTGTTTTATCTCATTTGTTCTTTAAACTTAAAGCGAAACAGCTAAAGCTCATTGATAAAAAAAACATAATGCGCCTAAAATAAGTTTCACTTGACTGCCTTTGTAAGCTTAGGAATAGTGTACTTTTAAAATAAGTAGCTCGAGTGTAAGTTTCTAAAAAAAACTAAAAACTCAACTATCACGGGAATCGAGATGACTCAAACATTTTAGTACACGTATTTTATGCGAGTGTGAGTTCCTTAAACATCAACGAAAAGTTATTCGTTTGCTCACTTCGTTATTAGCATAGTTGCACTTACAACTCATCTAATTTTAAAAGTACACTATAAGCTTATAGAGGCAGTCAAGTGAAATTTATTTTAGGCGCATTATGTTTTTTATGAATGAGGTATAGGTGTTATAGGTGTTTCGCTTTAAACTTAAAGAACAAATGAGATAAAACAATAGCATCGTATTGCTATGACATCAACATTTGACGCTTTTGTTACGCACATTACATGAAAATAGAAAAGTTTCATACCTTATGAATATTACTTAAATTACGAAGATGCATATAGCACGAGTTGGCGTAGCGGTAAGAGCTCGGACTCGAAATTCGATGGTCGTAGGTATTCCCCGTATGGTAGATTTTTCAATTTCTCTATTTTTATATAATTCATTGGCCAATTATGCAAAGAAATTAATAATTAATTTTATTAATTTATTTATATGCAAAGATAGAAAAGGTAAAAATTAGGATTTTTGAAATAAAGCGAAGCGCATACGAAAAGACTTTGTACATGAAAATTCAAAACTTTATTCACTGACATTCGATTATTTACATCGGGATGATATAATGGGATGCTTTAAAAGACGCTCGGAATATAGGCCGTTGTTTTCGCTGATGATTGCGCTTATCTTGATTCTGGGCTTCCGCCAACATCTTCCAAGCAAAGTAGGTAATTACGCGCTGCTCCAGTCAACATATTGCTTAATCAATTTTCACTTCATACTGTAAGCCTATTTTTATAAATGAATGTGTAGCTACCCTACATTTGTACATTGTAGATGAGCAACCCTGTTTTGGTTACCATAGTATTAGAGAATAACACTATTGTCATTTCATTGTCAAGCTAAAAAATAGCAAAATAGTATTGTATTATTGGAAATATTTAAAATATAAACATGCAAAGAGAAGGACAAATTTATGTGTAATTTTATTGTAAATAATCCCTGAGGCTATCCATAATAAAATCAAATAAACTATTACCAAAAAATGCGTTTCACTTGTCAAACATCAAGTGAGTAACTCTACTACTATGGTTGCGTATTTTTTCAATAGTTAACTATAAAATAGTAACTTACACTCGCGCACACGTCAAAATGCCTCCACTCGTATGTTAAGTTACATTCAACGTTGACGTTGTATAAGGATTCCTTATACAACGTCAACGTTCCTTAGTTCCTTATTAAGGAACTCACGCTCGCATAAAATATGTTTACTAAAATGTTTCAGTCATCTCGATTCCCGCTAGGGAGCCACCTTTTTTTGAAGGAAAAATAGTATTTTTTTCAAAATATTGCAAAAAATATAGTACTATTGGGAAATTCGAGGAAAAAAAATAGTACACATTTATTTTTAGTGTTTATTCATTTTTCCACGTATCTTTCTTATTATTACTAGCTTTAGTTAATAAAGCCTTGTTATTTTTAAAATAATCATAGGAATTTGAGCAATTTGTATTAGAGTTTTTAAAAAGCATTTGACATTTTTCAGCAGTATTTTTAGATTTAAACACTTGTTTGTTGCTTATTTTTGAAATAATTTCATTAACCATAATTAATTCTGAATACAAATTGTCAACATTAATATTTAATTTAGTAACTAAATTTAAAGAATCCAATTTATATTTTAGTTATTACTTGAAATCATACTTGAAAGTTCGGGAGATTTTTCTTATATTTTATTAATTTTACTATTTGTGTTATATCCAAAGAAATGGTCTGATTTGCGCTGCTCTAATTCATTAATTAAGTTTTTCATAATATTTTAGACATCTAAAATGGGTATATTATTTCCTTCTAGCAACTTCACAGTTTTGTTGAATCCATACAAAATATGACTGACGAAAACTGAAATTAAATTTCAATGATAATTTGTCCTTCTGTTTCATCTAGCAAAAGAATATTTTGCAAGATTGATGGGCAGTCATCCCGTAGACTAACAAAATAGTTTCTTATAGGTAACCAATTCAGCAATATATTATCAACACAAGGTAATAAAGAAAGCCATCATGTGCCTACATGCCTTTTTAGTTCATGCCATTCCCCATCGACACTTGCTACAAATTTTTTTAATTCTTCCCGCCTCACCGCTGAGGATGAAAAATGAGTATAAATCTTTAAAATAATATTTCCTACATCATGCATTAAACAAATCATAGAAAACTTCACTGTGTTGTGTACTATAAACTCTGCAGGAATTATTGCATCGTTAGAACCAGCTAAGGATGTGGAAGAGGAAGAAGAAGAGGGTGTCCCTAGAAATCGTTCCAAAGTAGAAGCAGCCCTTCTCATTTCACTTTTATTGGAACGAAGTTCCTTATCGCGCGTTGTGAAAGGGGGCTAGAAGGAAAATTTCGACAATTTTTGATTTTGCGAATGACGACACTTTTTTTGAAGTGATTCAGTTAGTTTTACAGAGATGGCGCTATACTGTACAACTTTCTGAATCACGCTATTTTTTTTTTTGTAAAGAATTTTAACTTTACACAAATTTTTAATGAAGTACTAGGACATCATGAGCGATTAGGAGGTTCGACTGAACGCATTCACTGAACACAGTCGCATTTAGTCGAACCTCCTAGTCGCTCGTGATGTCCTAGTAACTTATTTAAAAATTTTGTAAAGAATTTTAACTTCATACAAATTTTTTATGAAGTACTAGGACATCATGAGCGACTAGGAAGTTCGACTGAACGTATTCACTGAACATAGTCGCATTTAGTCGAACCTCCTAGTCGCTCGTGATTAGTCGTGATGTCCTAGTAACTTCATTAAAATTTTTGTGAAGAATTTTAACTTCACACAAATTTTTAATGAAGTACTAGGACATCATGAGCGACGAGGAGGTTCGACTAAATCACGCTAGCGTGATTCAGAGAGTTTTACAGTACAGCGCCATCTCTGTAAAACTCATGGCGCTGTACTGTATGCTCTGTATAATGTATACATGGCGCTAGCGTGATTCAGAAAGTTGTACAGAGATGGCGGTGTACAACAAAACTTAAATCGAAAGGAACTTCGTTCCATCCGGGTGTCCCTTGACACCTCTCATGTTTTTGTGCTGTTTTTTTTTCATTATGTTGTTTCATCAGCAAACAAACAACATGCACCCACAACCAGGGGCTGGTTCCTATCGATCTACCGATGAAAATATAGTATTATTGGTACTATATTATTTTTCTATAACATATAGTACAATTGACTGAAATATAGTACGATACTATATAATATAGTACGGGTGGCAACCCTAATTCCCGCGGTAGTTGCGTTTTGCCGTTTTATGTTAGAAACTCACACTCGAGCTACTGTAGTATGTACTACAACACTCTCGTAAAGATATCTTAACATAAAGAAACGGTGAAAGAAACTCGGCACATCTTTTAATTATTACGTACCATAATTACCTTTAGATCCACGTCTAAGTTGGTAATAATTAAGTCATTATGATTTCATCATGTCTGCAATTGAAGTTGCTTAATATTTTAATTGATCAGTAGCAACACAGATGAACTTATTAATTAGTTACCTACCTAGTAATAATATTTCAATGGTCTTCATATTCCCAATGGAGAATACTAAATAGCAAAAACAAGGTCTGGATTAATCGAGTTTAATATCAATAAAATAAGAAAATTATTTACACAAATTTTATCAAAATACAAAAATAAAACACTGTCACATACACATAGGTAATAACGATTTCTGAGGAGGTTCTATAAATATACATTAGTATTTAACAACTGTGGAACAGCGCAGCTGAAGTCAACGGATTTTTTAAACTTTCAACCCTCCAGACACACTTTGAGCTATAAATAACGTGAAATTACTAAACCTACCTTTGTTTCTTGTTGGACAACTTATCTAAATGTGGTAGACAACAATGGGAAAACAAAGACTAAGCGTTTCACTACGGTATTGCTGCCGAATTTAAGACACCTTTGGTATTAATAATAAATCAATACTACGCGTGTAAACGTTATGTTAACATAATAACTGCAACTTGATTAATTAAAGCTAAACGAAAACAAGTTTCCGATTAATTTGTATAGGGCGTCCTTAAGGGATAGAATCAGATCGAATCAAATCAAAGTGTCAAAATTCACATTTATTGGTAATACTCAATCATAGTGCTCAAATTTTACTATACATGAAAACAGTCATTTAAACATAGAATCCTAAGCATGCGGAAATAATTAAGTACGCACCGTGTCAATTGTTTTTAATGATAAAATTTCAATGAGTTTAAATTCGTGTGAAGTCTTCAAAAACGGAATGTGATAAAACAGTTTATATTGCGTCAAATTGCATTGAAGCCAACGACTAGAACGCCATGGCCGTCAACTCGCCCCTAGGCCGTCACACGTGCAACTAACTTGCCCCAATCATCACAAAACAATCCTGCTACTGATATGTCTAACGAGGAAAAAAGACACAAGTTACTGGCACCGTAAATAAATACACTGAAAAGTAAGTCGATATACATATAGCAACGTTCATAACAATACATCCTATACAAACATCTTTTATACTCATCATACGGTATTTACACTTAAAAGTTTAGACATGAATACAGTTCGCGTTAAATCTGCCCAATGAAATATATCAAGTTCTTTTATTATATTATAATATATTGTGTAGTGGAATTAATCCTGATGTGCAGTTTGTATAATGTCATCTATCTTGATAATTGCTACAAAAAGAAAACTTATAATTTATACATTTTACATTTGTATGGGTTGGTCTCCTACAAAAGACATATTGCCAGCAAAGTAAAGGGTCCATATTTGATTCCCTGCTTAGGTAGATATTTATGTCACAGATAAATGCTTGTTTTCGCTGATAATGCCAAAATTGGGATGTCCTATTAATGTATAATCATTCTACCCGCAATTACTGCGGGGTATAAATTAAATGATGGTGTTTTCTAATAAATGTTAATTAAAACAAAATGCACATTTGAGACAAGGAATAGAGAACGACATTAAATTTGTATTGCAAGGAGAATCCCTGATAAAAACTATGTTTCACATATTTACATCTATTTCCTATTTATTATTACATATTACATAAAAACTTGATATATTTCATTGAAGATAATTTTTGTATAATTATATAAATATCTATAATACCATTATAATTTATGTACACACCATAGTAATCTCATCTGCTTAGGTTTTGTCATGGACGTAATAGAATGGACTTGAAAATGAAATTAATTATAAATATTAAGATTTATCTTGCTAAAGATACAATGCTTTATGTTAGAAATAGCTAATTTACTTGGCGTGAATAAGTTATAATATTTTAGGCAGTAATTTTAAAATATAGGTAGGATTATTCAGTCCGTATTATAATAAAATAAATAAGTCAATTTATAAGAGATACATCCCATTTTATTGCCAATTTTGTTATTTTTGTGTCAATTTTAATTAGACTCACTGAACTATCCACGCCATTCACTGATTTAAATAATATTAATAAGCTCCTTACAATTTGCTTTGTATAGCAGAATAAAATTTAGTAACACTTGAATATTATAAATATGTTAAGGTTTAATTTATTTACTACAACTGAATTTGTTGGTGTTAGAAAAATAAATTACTTAGTTCAATATACATAATGGAATTTTCAACATTGATGTGCTTAATCTGAGGGCAGATTCGACCAAACATAATGTTATATCAGGGTAACTGTCTCGAATACTTGGTGTACGAATAATGAATGTATATCAACGCGCAACTAAATAAAATACATTTTCCCCGGATCATCATATAGATGTCAACAACGAGAACATTTAAAGTATAAGAATAAAACTTATATAAGTTCAGTCGAATCCACCCCTAATTAAATCAAATCACTTAGCATAGCTGTTCTTAGCTCTGCGTCAGTCCATTCTACGTAATCCTTGCTAGTGTAATCCTCACGTCATGACGTCACTATACGCCCTCACACACACAACGAGGTTCAATACACCACAACGGCAGTCTGTTACATTACAACAGGTAGACAATATTCAACTCATACATAGGTTCAAAATAAATATTGTAGGTTTAATTACATACAACAATAAGTTTCATATTTCTTATATCGCACCCTCAGTGGAGAAAAGCGTAAGTCATGTACTTTGAATTTTAGTTATTAATATGATTGGAAAGAGACAAAAAATGCATATGCTCAATTTTATTTAAAATTTTTATCATTAATCTTGACGGTTTTGTGCCAAAAATCGTAATGTAAATTCCTTTGACTACTTACTGATATTTTAAGTTTTTTTGCTCTCCTGTAAAATTTAAATTTTCATCTTATGACTTTTTTCCACTGAGGGTATGACATTACGTCATCGATTTGAATATTTAAACTTGTCTAATTTGTCAGATTTACATTTAAAATATACTCTGTGACGATAACTGTATTTTTTAACAAATTGAGGCTTTCATTTTTACATAATAATAATATTATATTACAACTCCCAATGACATGAAGTTATAAAAATATTGAAACCGTCGTATAAATATTTTTTATTTGTGACTAAGTTTCATTGTAAACATAATAAATGTAATTTGTAAATGCTGTAAGATAAAACGGAACAAAAAATCGATTTGTCATTAATATTGACTACAAATTCAAACCATGCATCCGTTTGAATATTACAACCGCGAAAAAAACATTTTTATAATTAAATTGTCAGCCATCGTCACAGTGTATTTATTTTTTATTATTGTATTAACAATAACAAAAGGATTAAACTTATTATTATGTCAAAAATTGTTTAAGTCATATCATATAAACAACAATAATTTAAAGGGAAAGTTATGAAATTAAATAGCAATTTAAAGAATGAACCAGTTATTAAACTAGAGATAATCATCCCAATCACAATTAAAGTTTTATATTCGGTGTAATTATATCGCAATCACATTTAAATCTTACATTTTAAACAATTTATAATTTCGTGCTGTTGTTATATTCAAAACAAATCGTTGGTAACGTTCAAAGAAAATAACAATTCGATAGGAACTGAATAAACAAGACGGGGACCTAAGCTACCTCTTTCTACAGAATATTTGGCACAAATTCCTTACTTACGGTTCGTTTTTTACTTCCATTACAACGCCACAACTAGGTATTTAAAAACTTGTTTGATAGAATCTATTGACACTTATGTCCAATAGAACAAGGTGTATTATCTACTATCAACAGACCACATCTAAAATTTATATTATATTACGTATTAGTGGTCTGTGGCTATGAGGTCGGTGGCAAAACTACTGCTTGTAACAGAAATAAAAAACGAACCAGGCCGCCACCTCTCAGCCTCGCTGCTAGCAGATAACTCAACTAAAAAAAATTGAGGCAGATTAGCGAGTCAGTCAATTCCGTAACCATGACAGCTTCAAGAAAACGTTACACAAATAGGTAAATATAATTACTGTTATTATACACCATTGAAACAGCGCTTCGGTTACCATTCTCACGTCACGTCACGTCACGTCACATCACACCCACACGGTCACACGTCGTCCCGGAATCACAACACTGGGGGGCTATGTACACACGAACGATCCACGGACTAAATATTATTTAACATTACAAAGTACTCACAAATATACATACATATAAAACTCTAATTACATCTTACCAACGTTAACCTCTAAACTAGCTACACGTGTACGTGACACGTCACTTGGATACTCGTCACCGGTCACCGTGGTCACCGTGGTCACCGCACACCGATCGATCGCGATCGCGATCGTCCTGTACAAGTCACACTCGTCGATATTGTGCGTTGCGAGCGTCGCGCGCGGCCCGCCCGGCCCGTCACACGGAGATCTCGTAGTTGCAGTCGTAGACGGAGGCGCGGTCGGGGGGCGCGGCGGGGGGCGCGCGCTCCAGCTGGTCCTGCACCTCGAGCGCGCGCACGAAGGACAGCGGGCGCGCGGGCCGCGGGGCGTGCGCCGGGTGCGGGGGGTGCGCCGGATGCGCGGGGTGTGGAGGGGGCGCCCGCCGGCGGGGCAGCGGCGACGGGTGTGCCGGGTGCGCGGCGGGGGGCGGCGGGCGCTCGGCCCACAGGTAGCCGCCGCGCTGCGGGGAGGCGGCCAGCTCGCGGATGTCGTCAGCCGTGGCGCGGTGCGGCGGCGGCTCGGCGCGCAGCAGCTCGCCCTCCGAGAGGAAGCGCCGCTGCGGCGAGGTGCGCACGCCGATGAAGTCCGGCCGGCGCGGCGCCGTCGGCGTGCCCGGGTTGGACCTGTGCGCGGCGCTCACGTCAGGGGTTTAATCGCGCGAGCTCGTCCGAGCGCTCGCTATCGTTATCGTCCGGCCTACGGACAGAAGGAGACGGGAGCTGCGGGGGGAAGCGCCGGGGCCGCCGCGTCACCCGCGTTCAGAACCGCGCTATGCCCGCGTCACTAGTCGTTGCTCATGTTAAACATTTAAAAGAGTTAGGAGCGACTGGTTGAACGTGTCTCCGTAACATAATTATGTTAAGTGAACCTTCGAGTAGGTTTCGTTCTAGATACAGTTTACCCGAAGCCCAAGCGACCCGAGCGACCCGAGCGACGGCTCGGAGCGGTCAGCACCGAACTAATTCCCAGCCCACTGAACATGGTTAAACCAATCTCGCCGTTACGTACTGCAGTACAAGGGTATATGTAGCGGTGTCTAGTTCTGAACGGGGCCGAGTCTCGGCGGCCTGCGGTTGCGGAGCATGCCAAACGCCATGCCACTATACACTATGGTACACTAACACTATATACAAACTAATGCAAGCTACTCTGCACTGGTATGCTGGTCAAATGATATCTCATCTTTATTATGTAGCGAATTAACGCTGAAACAATATTTTATAGCACACTGTGACCTAAAACCGCACATAGGTTACGCTTTTCCGTGCGTAAAGTAGCCATTTTTAATAAGTGCGAAAACGCGTGA
This sequence comes from Thymelicus lineola, assembly GCA_963932265.1. Lineage (NCBI taxonomy): Eukaryota > Metazoa > Arthropoda > Insecta > Lepidoptera > Hesperiidae > Thymelicus > Thymelicus lineola. The sequence goes on along the minus strand of CAWVQL010000099.1, from coordinate 7,427 downwards.
CGTTTATAAAGTATTGCATGATTCAGCGTAAATATCTTATTTCGTGCAATAATAGACAACAAAAGCCACACATCTCCGCAAGGTGTTTAAACGAATTCTTAGGTCACAAAACAGCATGACTTTAAGTTTAGGTCACTCTGTGCTACAAAATACCTGTACACGATACCTGTGACTTACTTAAGTGGTCTACTATTGCGTTTATATACGGAATTTATTATGCCCGCGTGCAATAATAGATCACTTTATGCATCGTATCGTAAAGTACAACTTCAGCAAACAACCAAAAATAACTTCGATTATGTACTTGGCAATGGGTAGATATTATATTGTCGCTTGAAAAATCATCGTTTCACCAGCATACAATGCGTTGTTACCAGCTGTAAACGATTGCATGACGCTCCATGGCTTTTAACTTAGCTAATGTCCAAAAATACAATATTTTATTTCTGTTTTTTGTTATTTAATTTCTTTAATTATTATTATTTCATTTTTATTTTTATATCTTCCTGAACTTGACCCAAAACCACAAGTGAAGCCAATATGTAAACTTAATAATAGAAATAAAAAAGTTATATTAATATGCAACTTATAAAAAGTAAATTATATTATACAACCATATGAATATATGCAATGGTTTAAAATGCCATAATTACAGCGTCACACTCGTTTTATGTTCTACAAAAAACTTGCAAAAAAAATTACTCAAAAACAAAAATGTCAAAAATCTAAGTTCTGTCTTCATCAAAATTATTATATTTTCATCCACCATGTCAATCAACAAAAAAAATATTATATAATATGTCACTTTTTCATTCAATGAAAACAGAACAAAAATGTACATTTAAAACCAAATTTTCATGCCAAAGACAACCATACTTACTGTGTGATAAATAAAAATACTACCAATTAGAAGACGTGTTTTAAAAGTTTGTTACTGTACTTTTTCACATTAAATATTCAATATCGAAACGAAAAGCAATGTGGTTATAGTAATAAGTAAAAGTAATAAGTAGGAGTAATTCTTCTCCAATCCCACTCAAGTAACTGAACTGCGGGCCTATTATGAACTTTTATAAAACCATTCATGTTCCAGGCAATTCATTTTTCGGGCTTTGAACGACGTATGTTGGCTAAAAAGTGTCACGTGACCGCTTTGTTAATACGAATTTGACGTTTACAGGAACATGGCTGGAATTAAAAGTCATAATAGACCGCCTGGTGGAAGTTTAATGAATAATGTCATATTACACGTAATTATAATTTTGTGGAGGACCGTGGAGAGACGTAGCAAAGCGTAAAGAAGGACCTACAAATACAATAAAATCGGTCTGTATGGAGACCAACACTGCTCAAATATTCTAGAGCAGTAATTTCAAAGCGTTTTTAATGAATGTGAATTATTTTTTAAATGCGTGAGTTTTCTTATGCCATGTATGTAATCACATACGAATACTGAATGCACTAATATGAACGAATGGCGAATTATAATGATATTGAGTGAATGTTACAAAAATGTATTTCGAGTATGGCAACACTTAATGTTTACGATATTATTTAACACACAACATTTAAATACGGATTGACAATAATTACAAACACATCGCTTTTCGTTGATTTTTTATTAATTAAAATATTATAATACTTTTGCAGTGTTACTTTTTAATATAATTCTCTAGATTAGTAAGGCCTTTTTATTTACAAAAACTTCAAACGATGGAATATATTTACAAGCCTACAAATAATACTACATGTGCTTTCAATATAATTCAGTAAAAACTGTGATACTCTGCAAAACAAAATGGTGGCGGTATATTATAGACAGCGTGCCTAGTTGCTTAGACCAACACAAGACATTCACAAAGATTCGAGTTACTTGTTTTTTTTTAATGGACTGTTGTCATAGCAGCACGCTTACAGCTTCACGCGGATAGAAAATAGTATATAATAGTATATACAATTGTCTGGACCATTTTGTGTAAATATAGATCCATTGAACCATCTTGTGAATTACTACACATTCTTTTGCTTTATCAATGTGTATGTTACGCAATTAGCTAACAATTAACTGTTAATTATGCCCAAATAAAAATCTATTATAAGGCATTATTATAAGATTTTATATTATTATAATGTTAATTATAATATGTCCTTGTCCATAATTTTGGCAACTCTGAATCTGACACTTGTCTTGTCATGGCGAAACACCAGGCTCACTGTCACATACGCTCAACCGATCAAACACGCCTCACAAAGCCTTCAAGTTCAAACAGTGCGGAACAAATAACACCAAACTGCAACGACATGTGGATTGGAGGAACTTTATAGCTTTGAAAATAGTTAACGTTGCGATTAATCAAATCATAATTCTTTACACAACTATCCCAACCTGATCAAGTGACGTCATGTCATATTTCCAAAGCAGTTTACTTTGTACGGTAGATAAAATCCAAGCAACTCCACTATCTACAACAACGTCACTCAACTACCAACAAGTTATTAAGCACACGATAGAGGCAGCGTCAGCTGGGGAGACCGAGGAGTATGGCAACACTGGCAACATTGGCAACACAGGCACAGTTCCACCAACCCACATCGTGTCAAACAGCACACACACAAAACCAAACATAAACGACATTACAGTTACCGTGGACACGAGGGCTCTATGCGTTAGGTCCATCTGCCGCGTAAAAGCGGTAAATTTCACTCTTTATAATGTTTACACTTTAAATACGACCACATATTATATTATCTGTTGAAAAAGTGAAGGTTGAATCAATGATGAAGTAACGACTTATAAATGATCACATGTTTTATATTGGTGGACCTGGTGACTTCGATGTTTAGTGGCCACTGCAGCCCATAAACTACAATATATCCTATGTCCAATAGGACTATAGACTCACTTTGACCGAGTCTTATTCTAGAATATCGATCAGTTTAATGTAATATCCTAATGATGAATTTATCCGAAACTTGTTCAATTTTTAAAATGTATTTATGAATTACATATTTAATAGTATTTAAAGAATTATTTTGACAGTTTTTCTTAATCCCCCTACAATAATACAAACATATTTTAAATATGTATCATATAAGTTAATGAGCAGCTAATGAAATCATAGAATAAAATAAATATGAGATGTAAAAGCAACCTAAAATATATATAGACCATTACCTAAAATATATTATATGGAACTATTCAATCCTTTTTTTTTTTTGATTATTGAACTATTTACTGCATTCTAATGTCAAAGTTCAGGAAGTCTACAAATGACTTTCATAGAATGTATGTTTTAATGTTATACGACATATAAAATAGTGCATATGTATATACTTGTATATTATATAAACTCAGTGGAAACACTATATCTCCTTGGATACTTAGGTATTATCTAAATAAAAAATATGTATATTGATGTGTCGTTATTACATACACTAACTGTCGTAACTTGGTCTAAAACTTGTGTATAGGTGAAATTATCTACGTTGACGTTGTCACGGAATACCCTCACAAACACATGAAGCAATATACACTAATGACAACATAATACACGATTAGTGACCCCGAGGTATTGTGGAAAGCGTACTGAAAAATTTTTCCTCGCAAATTTTTTTAAATATTTGTATAGGATTTTGCAAGGGGTGCTATTTTAGCTAGGAATTTTGCAGGTAGCTTAAAATAAGAAACCCAGGAGTTTTTTTTTAAATATAGATAAAGAATAAATATAGCCCGCAATTTTCAGTGCACCCTCCACCACATATTCACAGCTAAACATGTGATGCAAACCATTTTACATGCAAATAAAATATCTAACACTCATTGTATTAAACATAAAAATTAAATAAAAACATATAAGCGATGCATTAAAGTGTGGGCAAGGAATTTTTAGTCTTAGCAACATTTTAGTACCGACTCGAAGTAATGGGAACAAGCCATGATAAAGATGGGAAATAAATACCTACAACTTGTGGAAACATTCCACCTCCTTTCTCAATTATCGCCAATTACATCCACAATTGAAATTTCATCAGCTAATAACAGAAGCACATTGTGTATAAAATAAATTAATGTGTCGACACCATATATATCTTTAAGGGATATAAAAGTAATATTTAGGTAATCATTAATTAATGACGTGAGCGAAGACCTGAAGGACACGTTGTTATTGTTATTTTTAAAAAAAGAACCCAACCCAATCTATATTGATGCCAATCAAGCCTATTTCAAGCAACCTCCATAAAGAACTGATATACTAAGTAATATCAGACTCAATATCAAAACCCATTCAACCTCTCAACAAAATTAGAAACAAGCGTTCGATTGTAAAACTGCAATACTTTAAATTACAACCCATAACCATTAAAGCCTTAAAACCTTCTGTTCCCGATTGCCTATAAATTACTTAGCAATTACAGCCTGTAACCTTCCGGACTCAAATCAAAAATATATTAATTATAACATTCTATTTATTATAATAGTCATCCCTCGATTCATAGTATGTTTGCAATATACTATGAATTAAATTCACAAATGACTCAATTCAAACGCTAAAAAAAAACCAGCTTTGATTTAAACATAGCATAGCGGTAGCATTTGAGGGTGTATTATCCCCGGGTTCGATTTTATTTCGAAATGCTTTTCATTATTATATATAACCCCTTGGTTTCCCCTCGACAGACATTAAATATATTATATCCTATCCCCCAGGCTCAACGTCGTCTTTAAATATAGCCTAACCACCCACGCCACTATATGCTAATACCCCTCAATCCCCCGCCCCACTATAACCTAATACCCCTCAATCCCCCACCCCACCCTACAATCCTTCACTCCCCGCTCACGCTCCCCCAGAGTGTAACGCATTCCCCCCTCCCCGAGATACCTGCGCACTGGACTGGCGACCGCGAGCGGCGTGGGCACGCCCAGCGCCTTGATCCGCTGCTGCATGGTCGGCGACGGACGCGCGCCGTTCGCGCCCGTCTCGTACCGCAGCGGCTCCATCACCACCCGGTAGCCCGAGGTGGTGGTGCCGTGACTGGGATACAATACACTTGTTACAATGGTACAACGGTACAATGGTACAAGGGTGGAATGTAGAATGATTTTGAAACTTGTTGCCACGGCAACGCATCGGTGATGTCTTTGGTATGGCTGAGCTGACGTCCATGAACTACGTCACATTCAGGTGGAGCGTCAACTCGTCTGTTGGCTATTTCCGAAAAAGATTTCGTTTTATGAAACTACTTTTCCTGCACCTAGTTATAGATAATGACACTTTTAACGTAATGAACAACATAAAAGCATCACACAACAAAAATAACAAGCTCACCTAGTATTCCTCGACAAGGGACTCAACCTTGGATAGTGGTGCGGCCGCGGCGGTAAGTGGTGGTGCGGCTCGGCGGGGGGGAACAGGTTCGCGGAGGAGCCTCGCCGCTGCATCTGCGGGGGCGTGGGCTCGCAGTCCGCCGACTGGGACGCCCCCGGGCCCTCCAGCTCGCCCTCGTGCTCGTCGCGCCCCGGGGACAGCTGAGGACGACGGGGGGTAGCGGGGGATAGGTACAATTCATCCGATATAGCCATTGGATGTTATTCCGTTTTGCTGAACGCTTTCTTTAGTCGATTCAAGGTCATCTATACTGTATTATACATGCAAGTAAGTTTGCATTTGTTGTCCTCACAACTTAAAAAATAAGCCGTTGGGATTAAAATTTTACATACATTTTTTCAAGAGCGCAGAGGAGAAAAGAGTAATATTTGCACTTTAAGTTTAACGCGATCAAAATCACGGATAAAAGTTAAAGAAAGAAAGAAAGAAAGAAGTTAGTTTAGAATTAATTAAAAACATCATGTTTATGTTACTAGACTAGATAAGTACATTATATACAAACCTAAACCTGATTGGGTTGGATACCTTGGACAGTATCGGAGTTTGCTTGTTGAATTACATTTTCTTGAAAATATACGAATACCGAAAATATTTTATATTATCTAAGTTTGAAATAACAAATTATTAACAAAATACTCCAAATTATTATGTATCACTATCTAACAAATAAATTCTGCATCACAACAAAAAGTTTTCTTAAAAATAATTCTAGTTATTTATTCCACTACTAGTTTATTAATTAGTAAGTCATCATTCAATCCCCCATAAACCTTGTCAGGGATAAGAAACAACTGAAAATAAATAAGTTATAGTAGAGAGCCAGACATACCCATGTCTTCAATTCACCTGTTATCAATTTAGAGATATACTTCAGTGCCATGCGAAAATCGAATTTATGTATAGTGAATTGAAGGTATGTATTTGATTGCTCTACAAGCATGAAAACTAGATGACCACACTACATGGTTCTAAGCAATTAAAATCTCTAACCAAGCGTTTCTATAGATGATTCAACACTAGAGTTGTTGTCATCACTTAAGTGATCAAACTTTAGTAGGTTACCCGAAACAGTCATCGCCGTCTACTAACATTACATGAAGCGAGCTGCTTCAATTATGTGTCTTGATTTCAACTGTATTTATTGTATAAATAATGTTCCAATATTGCAACATGTTAAAACAGTGTTCAAAAGCTTAAATAAAAAAGTATATGAAATTTAAATAGGAACAGGTCAATTTTTTTACATTTTCCGAGATATTAACATCCTGACAAAATCAAATAAAATTTGAATAGGAACAGGTATTTTTTTTACATTTTCCGAGATATTAACAACCTGACAATATAACCTAAAAAATGATGAATTTATATCATAACAACGATGTTATATACGTACCTATTTGGCATACCATTGCTATGTAATTAATGACATCATATTTATCAACCAATCAATAAACAAACAATAAGTTTAATGCAATATTGTAAAAAAATATAATTATTTAAGAATGATTTCGGATGAGTACGATTAATCGTAACTACATACTTAATATAGTTAATATCATCAGTACATATATTTTTATAATTTATATCTAATTTGATAAATTAAATACTAACACGTAACATGAGCTTTGCATGTGTTCGCTACTCCAACAACAACATCCAACGTATCATATATCACTTGTACGCTTTGCGCAAAGTATATGTGTGTTGTGCTTCTTAAATAGTATTCAAAACTCATGTTTCGCGTTTAAATATACAGTATGATATGTGTATAGTATACTATAATGCACCCTAAAAGGCCGAACTAGACAAATATCGACAATTAGTGTCATTTTATACAAATGAATTACAGTTCGCATGATTTTTTTCCAATAATAATTTTCATCGCATTCAATATCAAATATCAACTCTATATATCATTGCATGGTACAGCTGGGATATAATTTATCGTACACTTGCAGTATACTATACATCAGCAGTGTACTTTAATATATGCATCCGGTATGTTGCACTTAGGGTTGTCAAATGGTCATAGGATGG
>CAWVQL010000097.1:0-46349 GCA_963932265.1 Thymelicus lineola | reverse complement strand
ATCCATCTGATAGTAAGTGGTTATTCTGAGAAATGGTAATCCAAAATGCAAGTATCCAAGCCGAAAAAAAAAACAAAACTCTATGGTCTCTAAAAAAACACGTAGTGATTTTTCATTGACTTAGGAATTACAAGGACTTGTTATAATGTAATGTAGGTAGTTATGGAATAGCTTAAAAGACGAAAAAATAAACATAATGGCGTCCTTGTCTAACGTATGAAATAAAAACAATCCAACTCTATAAGCAACAGTTTTTCTTTCTCTGGCAAATATTGCCATTTTTGTATGTCTCTTTATTACAGTGTAAACTATGACTTATTACTAAGGTACTAACTACTAAAACCCACTGTGACTTTGACAAAGGAATGTCAAAGTCACGTCAAATTGGACATTAGTAGGAACAAAACCGCCATGGTTCGGTTGCGTAGGTATGCACGTTTTTTATAGGTAGGGCCGCTCCATTACTTTTCTTTCTCTAAGTTTTTAAACATAAAAATTGTATTCTGTCAATGTCATTATCTTCACTTGTCAAATAAACTCATTAATATCTAAATCTTGCCATTGCCAATTAATTTGTTGATGAAGTGAAGTAGAGTAGGTACCGTATAGTAACGTATTGTGAGTTGGTCTTTAGTTTGCGTAGGCATAAAAATATATGAAATCTAGAATTCTCATTAATCCCTTTGTCTATCCGCAACATATGTAAGTGAAACATTGTCAGAACTACCATGGTTGGAACTGTATATTCCCCAGAATATTGTCTTCAATATTTGGAGCAATATGCGTCACAAGAAGCCTTCGTAATAGGTTTAATTTTGGGTCAAGTATGTATTTCTATAATTCATTTCAGCTTAATAATTATAGGGTTGCATCTAATAAAACTGTAGTTATGTTTAACAGGTGTCAAGTACTCGAGAAAATGTGATCCATCTGGCACGAACGCCAGAAGAGAAAGGGGCTGATTCGGCTTCAGAAAGTAGCTATACATCAGAGAAGACTGAGGTTGTACGTAATCTTCTAGGAGTCTCTGAAGCTTGGGTAGCAGATCATGCTAAACATGTCACCAGAATGTTACCTGGAGGGATATTTGTGCAAGGTAAGGCTTGCTCAAGTCGATTCTAAGAATTCACAAGTAACTGCATATATTATAGTTTATGTGCATGACAAAAACCCTTAATAATATCATAAATGTGAAAGTTTGTGATCATGTTTGGATGTTTGTCTTTTTATCATGATTGTGTTAAGCTTTGTTAGATTAATATGAAACTTGGTATACAGATAATCTATTTTCAGGACAAGAGAAAAGGATAAAGGATTTCATCCTGGTTGTATTTTCTCCTTTAATCATTATAAACAAGTCATATCCTAACTTAGTTATAAAATTTCCAAACTATACTCTTATTATACATTGTATGTTGATTATTTGGGAATCAAAGCCAGGACACCTAAGATTATCAACACGATGAAAGAAAAAAGACAAACTTCAAACAACAACAATATCTTCAAACTTAAACAAACACAGTCAAACTTCAGCTTAAGCTGAGAATCTCTGTTGACCAGTGGCATGCCTACGCCTTCGGAACAAGGATAGCCCAATTGTGTGGTACAACCTAGGATCTCAGGATTGTTGGCCTGATAACACAGAACACTCCATTCCATACATATAATATTTACCAACAAATACTAAAAGAGTTAACAGCTGCAGAGTGATGATAGTAAAGCAATGATAGTAGGCTGGGCTGTTCGGCTTGTATGGTTGTACTGCCTCTGCTATTGACCTATAAGGCTAGATTTATATGACTGTGCAGTCATGTGAACCTAGCCTAAACTGTTATTTTAAATTAAGATGTAAACATTTTGATTAACAGTAATCAAATTTTATTATTTGTTAAAGAATGATGTTTGAACACATACTTTCTTTGTACTCATTTGTTAAATAAATATACATTGCAGGTATTTTCATTACAAGTGATGAAGATATATTTGAGGATCCCAATCATTTCAGTAAAGTAAGGACAATATTAAACTACATGTATAAAGTTTTAAATAGTAACCAGTATATGTATGGAAATTATCAGCATTCTAACGAGAGGCTCATTTTACACATGTCAACAAACACAAAAGTTTTGACATGTAAAAGTGTTGAAGTTGGATCAACTGGTAAAACTGCTATGAAACCTGTGGAATGGAAATTTTTACCCAAACCCCAGCAATGGCAGAGATTGGATTGTTACTATGAATTTGATGAAATGTATCCTGTTATTGTGAAGAAAAGTGGTATATCTGTAAAACAACAATTTCAAGTGAGTTTTTGTATTTTGAAAAAAATATTTTCTTTTGTATTTAGAAAAAATTATCCACTTATCCAGAAATTATAGACAGTTAGATTATTGGAAGTGGCACTTAATGGGACTTTGATATGCATATTTTGTATTTGTAATTATAATATTTTTAAATTCGTAGTGACTATTGCCTTGTACATTTACAGCAAATATTAGAGTCTGCTCATAAAGCCATTGAATCAAGTGTGATGTTTATTGATGGGGAACTGAAGGATGGTTCAGAGGCACTTGAACAGCTGATCAAGAAGAAGAAGTCTAAAAACACTTGCAAGACCACACAAGATGCACCAAAATCCATGCATGTTTCTCTCTTTGTGCCATTCGTGAGTATTTTTATTATATATCAATGAGTTTTATTTATTCATTGTCAAACCCTCCACCAATCTGCACTGGAGCAGCATGTTGGATTATGCTCTAGGCCTCCTCAAGAGGAGAGACCCGTGCCCAGTTGTGAGCCATTAATGGGTTGAAGCTAATACACTGTACATATTATAAACTGTAATGGAAAATTTTAAAAAATTATTCAACAGTAAAATATTATTGTAATCACAATATCTTCCTGCACTTATTGTCTTTACGTCATGTCCCTACTCACACTTTACGTCAACGAGTGCATGTAAAGTCAATAAGTGCAGCAAGATACTGCAACTACCTACTATATGTTAAAGTTATCCTGGGATGCAGAACCCAAGATGCTGGCAGCATTACCCTACTTACCATATAGCAATGCTTCAGTCTTATATACTTAAATACTTTCCTGACCTGCTTCAATTCACGTTTTCATGAATAGTTAATATCTTACATTTCTTTCTTATTATTTCAACTTTATTAATAACTAGCTGACCGGGCGAACTTCGAATCGCTTAAAAATTGATCAGTTATCGAGCGGGATGAAAAATTAATAAATTTCAAAAATTACTATTAAAAAATAGGGGTTGGTGATAGTGAGGGTGAAAATTTAGGTTTGGGTGTATTTTTAATGCTACATTATAAAAAAATAAAAACAAAAATTTCGTCAAAAAATTAAAAAAAAATTTAAAGGTGAACAACCCTTATCACTTAGGGGTATGGAAAATAGATAGTAGCCGATTCTCAGACCTACTGAATACGCATATAAAATTTGGTAAAAATCGGTAAAGCCGTTTCGTAGGAGTACGGTAACTAACATTGTGACATAGAAATTTTATATATTAGATATGCTACTGACAGTTGTTCATATATTTATTTAATGTAGTTGTGTAAAAACTGCTCTTGTATTTATTTCAGGAAAACTCCATGCCAGAATCTGTGGAATACCTGGAATGTGATGGTAGTATACATTTCAGTGGTGTTGTGGCATCTAGCATATTCATGTATCCAAAGGCAACAGTGAGTGAAGCTATTACGGCTGTGAAGCAAGATATAATAAGATCGCTAGCTTCAAGGTTTACCATGCATTGTGATGCACTCATCGATGATAATTTATTGCCTGAAGGTAAATAGTTCTTCTATATTGCTTTATTTAAGTCATAGTATATTATCTGTGTGCTGTATCTTAGAATTGGTCCACAACCTAATATGGAAATCAACAATTAAAACAGTATTGGTATGACAGTTGCATGATGTTGTTCTATGTAATGTTATTATCGATGTGTGAATTCTGCTAACCGGCAATAGGGATGTTGACACTAATTATAAATTAATATAAATTTATGTCTAAAATATTAGTGGGAACATTTAAAGGCCTAAAATATGATTCTTTTATTGAAATCAATCACAATAAATTAAATATCATTAATTTAAAATGTTATAAATTGTACTCACTGTCACGTGACCTCAAACGCCATTTTGAGAATATGACGTCATTGGAACAATTTTATATGGAAATTCAACAAACTTAGTAGACAAATAGTATTGAATATAGTTAAGTGACGTCACGTGACGTTTTTGGTGGGAAATATGGGTTATTCCCATTTGTCCCCACTGGTGACAAATGGGAACAAAATCCTTCCCATTTGTCCCCACTGGTGACAAATGGGAATAAAATCCTTCCCATTTGTCCCACTACATAGACCACCAATAAATTGATACGCCCTCAGTAGTGGCGATGCTAGAGCTGAATATATAGTAATGCTAATGTTTTTTTCGCGAATTATGATAAACAGATGATATATTGATTATTTAATGCAATTTTAACTTGGAAAACATATATTTTTAACCGACTACAAAAAAGGAGGAGGTTATCAATTCGTCGCGTATGTTTTTTTTATTTGTATGTTCACCGATTACTCTAAGATGGAACGACCAATTTGGACATTGTCATCCTAAAATAAAGATTTTTTTTAATATAGACCAGTGACGTAACACAGACACTTATCAGTACAATAAAAATAAAAAAAATTGTACAAAAACTTAAAAAATATTAGGGGTGGACAACACTTATCACTTAGGGGTATAAAAAATAGATAGAAGCTGATTCTCAGATCTACTCAATATGCATATAAAATTTCATAAAAATTGGTCAAGCCGTTTCGGAGGAGTATAGTAACTAACATTGTGACACGAGAATTTTATATATAAGACTAGCTGACCGGGTGAATTTCGTATCGCCTAAAAATCATATTAAAAATTAGGGGTTGGTGTTAGAAGGGTGAAAATTTAGAGTTGTGTATATTTTTAGTGCCACATAATAAAAAAAATAGGGGTGGACAACCCTTATGACTTAGGGGTATGAAAAATAGATAGAGCAGATTCTCAGACCTACTGAATATGCATATAAAATTTCATAAAAATCGGTCAAGACGTTTCGGAGGAGTATGGTAACTAACATTGTGTTATGAGAATTTTATATATAAGAATATTGTGTATTTGTAAGTTTGTTGTAACTTGATTGTTGATTTTTCATAGAGAATAAGTAAATTATTGTTAATTAATCGTTGAGTAATGTGTAAAAATTGTTTGAAAAATATGACTTGGTTTCATTGCTTATAGACTTTAAGGCACTAATATTTGATAAAAATAATATAATAAATAAAAATATAGTTTTAAGTAACGTGTAATTGGTCCCATTCCTTGAAGCAATTTTCTATTCAATACCGTTTAAAACATCCAAATCGGTAGAACCGTCTTAGAGTAATCGGTGAACATACAAAAAAAACATACGCGACATTGATAACCTCCTCCTTTTTTGTAGTCGGTTAAAAATATATGTTTTCCAAGTTAAAATTGCATTAAATAATCAATATATCATCTGTTTATCATAATTCGCGAAAAAAACATTAGCATTACTATATATTCAGCTCTAGCATCGCCACTACTGAGGGCGTATCAATTTATTGGTGGTCTATGTAGTGGGACAAATGGGAAGGATTTTATTCCCATTTGTCACCAGTGGTGACAAACGAGGTGGGGACAAATGGGAATAACCCGGAAATATGATAATGATTTTTATTTATCAATTTTTGTTTTTAAATTGAAGATTATTATTTTTATAATATTTTTTTCGTGAATATCGAGGTACTATCTATAAAATAAAATTAAATCCTAAAATTAGTCAACATCCCTATTGACAGGTTGACTGTATCTTGTATCACTACATTAGAGGAGAGGAAGCAGGGAAGACCCAGAGTCCAGCAGTGGAACAGTTATGGGTTGTGATTACAGTATAGATAGACCTATATCTGTGGTTGTGATGATGCTAAGGCCAATTTAACAGTTAACCATGACTCCATTATCAATATTCTCTCCCAAAGGTCTAAACTCTTAGGAATATTGATCAATTTATAAGAAACGAGTAACCGCCCTCGCTTTGCTTCGGTTTTCTTTATTTTTTACACCTTGGGTTATATTATTGGAGTTTTATTAAGGATCCCTAATTTTTTTGAAAATATAATATAGCCTATGTTACTCGGAGATAGTGTAGCTTTCCAACAGTGTTAGAATTTTTCAAATCGGTTCGGTAGTTTCGGAGCCTATTCAATGCAAACAATCAAATCTTTCCTCTTTATTATTAGTATATAGATTAGAAAGGCATATTATAATGAGCTAATTTGTGGACATCCTTGTTTTAAAGCTTCATTACTCAATGTCCCGGCTATTTCATCTGTCTAGATTTCCCTGCAACACACTACATCATCATAGGTCATTAGCTTGCATGTCACGCGCCGATTGAATCCGTTTTTATTGATAAGGAAACAGCTTATGGACAATACTGCATGTATTGCAATCCGTCTGGAATAAAAAAAAATCCTTTATGGTTACAAAAATATACATATAGGTCTATAGTTATTATTCTCTTTTAGTGTACTTGGCTACTTGCACATGGTAGAATGCTTACATTGTAAAAATTGTTGTCGAAAATTTTACCAGTTATACATCCCGGTCCACCATTAAAACACTATGTACTAATTAAGTAATATAAATAAAATTATAAAATAATAACAAAAAATAAGCATGTTCAGATTACATTCATCCACCTAATCCTTTTTAAATTACACTTTACAGAAAAGGTGTGTTTCAATGAGCCTCCTCGGCGTGTTTTGGTGCCAGTCGGATCGCTGTACCTCTGCGACTACCTATTCCCTGGTGAAGCTCCAGCAGAGGCCCTATTATCGGTGCGAGAACTACTTGACCTTCAAATCACTGAGGCGGACGTGGTCTGCGATTTGGAAACACCTGCTGGTACGTTTGGTTTGAGTATTGAAGGAAGTTATGCATTGTTTTGTTCTGAATAAAACGTAATCAATCCTCATTCAATCGGATTAGGATTTGGTGTCGTGGACAAATATATATGACACATCACAAACACCTATTCCCACAACACAAAACAAAGAGGAACAGAAGTTTTACTCCATTTAAAGGACGTTTGAGCATGCCACAAATATAAAACCATGCAAAAATTAAGTAAATGCATAAGATGAACTTGATGTTACTCTCTATTTTGTGGGTAAATATATGTATCTAACACATAAATGTCTGCCCTGGCTGGGATCTAACCCGAGACTCATTTCGTCGGTATGATTAGCCAAATGGGCTATGGGGTTGATAGAATAGAATAACAGTGTTTGAAAGAAAAAAGACTTTTGTTTCTAATTAAGAGATTGCCTTTTAAATTTTATTATATTAAAGATTTTGTTGTTTCAGATACTTCAGAGTTTGATGCATTAGATCGTGATACGAGCAGTGAAGAGTTGCTAGCGACACCACAAGAAGCTAGCCAGTTCATGTACATAACTGGTATATGTTTCGCGATGTTCGTTCTACTTGTCTCTATCGTGATTCATTACTACGACGCCATTGTAGCCGTAGTCAGTAAAGTCATTTCCAAGTCCTAAATATATGAATAAATAAATAAAAAACTTATGATGACTTTTAACTTCCATTTTATATCATTGATAAGCTAAGATTGAAAAAAGTACCTATGAAATAAGATACAAATCCGGGCATTTAAATTAAGTCGTTTTGGTTTAACAACTGAATTTACCTACTTATAAAAATTAATCGTGTTTTACGTGATTATTTAGCTATTTTTAACTATTATGTTATTGTTCAAAATTTAAATTCTGTTTTTTTCCAAGTTTTATTATTTACTACTTACGAGGCGGCTCTACTCTCGTGTCTAGACCTATGCAAATTCTACAAGATATTAATGCATTTAAAGTATTTTTAAGTATCATTATTATGGTGGTAGTAGATAATAATAAAAATTGTTAATCAAAAGAAACGGGTTCTGGATCCAATGTATCTCAGAATCTGTATATTTTTTTGTAAAGATATATGACTTATTTATTGATAATTTCTGTTATCTATTTCGGTGACTTTAATTTTATTATGTTCGATAGCATCACGATTCACACACCTGTTCTGTAAGACATTATTCATTTGATCATCTCTATGAATGACTTTTATTGAATACGAGTAAATAAGTATTTTTATACCTGTTTGTTTATTTTAACCACACACATATCCA
The DNA here is from genome assembly GCA_963932265.1 of Thymelicus lineola. Taxonomy (NCBI): domain Eukaryota; kingdom Metazoa; phylum Arthropoda; class Insecta; order Lepidoptera; family Hesperiidae; genus Thymelicus; species Thymelicus lineola. Next base: position 38,060 of record CAWVQL010000097.1, on the reverse strand, counting down.
TGGAAGAAGACAAGTACAATAAACTCCTTAATCTAAAAAGAGTTGTAGCTCGAGAACTGAAATCAGAAATGGGACACCTTTTCCTCTAAAATCATCGCTTTCGCCAAGAGACAACTAACTTGCCACAGGATAGCACAAAATATTTTTTGCCAAATATTTTGTAAGTAAGATTTTTTTAAAGGACAAAGCGAAAATGTCCCTAATGTACATGGTATTTAACTAAGTACCTAGCTAACACCTAACTGCGTAAGTAATTTGAATTTCTTATTATATAAAATCAAGATATTAGATCTATTGATGATGTCGATCGGCGAATGCTGAATACAGCACGTTCAAATTAAAATTAAAATAAATACCAATCAATACAACAAGGTGTGGTACGTTTAGGTTAATTGTAATGGTATAAGTACCACAGCAAGTACAATACAATAATAATTGTCAATAAGTCGGGAAAATGCAGCTTTATTACGAACTACTATAGATAACGCAACGATACAGTGCGACGTATAGGTAGAATACCAACGTGTGAAAGAGAGATCCGATGATTGTAAGAAACCATTCATGACTTTAATATTGCTCGCACTATACGCTGATAGTGGGAAGGGGGCGCAAGCAAGGCGTGACAGTGACAACAACAGACTGGAATTGTAGAGCTACATTCACACTCGTACGCCGATTTTAATTGAACAAGTAACTGTCAAATACGTCTTGTTTTTGTGTAAATAAAGTGTAAAAATTATTCACGCGTGTAGTAATTATATTTAGGTATGGTGCGTGTTAATTTATAATGTGCATAAGAACTTTTATCCTTGCAAAAACCCTGTACGTTTATAGAACTAAGTACGTTTAATTATTCAATTAACCGGTTTTTAATGCGAAGTGTTTGGTGCGCGATATCACTTTGAAGAGAAGACTGTCATTGATTACAATGGCATTCTCACTAAATAAACTGAAGAATTTTCTGAACACGAACCGGGAGAACCAGTTGACGGGGAGTGGCAGTTTGGATCCCGAAATAGGGTTCAAGTTGGCCTTGCAGCCTGTTAGTAAAAATTTATATGTGACCGTAATCGGCGCCCGGCACCTCCCGTCCTTGTTTGGATTGAGTCGAGCCCACGGATACCTCGTTAAGGTAACTTCCTGCACTACCTAAGTAGACCGGTGCGTCTGCTGTATAATTTTTGTTTTCAAGTTCTACAATTAGGTACTTAGATATGTTAACTGGTGCCCTGCCTATTATGTACCTTACAAAATAATAATAATATAATAAATTATAATTCAATAAATAAAACTATCGTGAGTACCTACCCATTGGAATTTAAAATAACAAATAAGTAATTAACTTCTATCGGCATTTCTTATTCTAGTTTTGTCCGTGGGGTGATGGTGGGGTGACACTAGTATCTACCACAGAATAGATACTTACCTAACAGCTGAGCCTAATAGGTACCTACTAATTACTAACCAAGAAGCTTCTTGGTAGGTAGATACAGGACGGAGTAAAAAGGAGCGGCTTTCTTCTCCGACGAAATGAAAATCCGACCTTTTGCGAATCCGACGAAGTGCGAACAAACGATACCAACTAATAGATAGTCAAGCTAGCCTACCTACACCTACCTAGGTAAAAAACACGAAAAACATGAACGAAAATCCCAGGCAGCTGATAATAACGTAGCTTAAATGCAATGTTGGTTTCTTTCTTAGGCAGGTGCCTCCAGTTCAATGCCACACAGATTTTACATCCGTTTAATTACTATTTTACCACCAGGTAGGTAAGTCGTTAACTTCTCACGATGGAAGATAAGATACCTAATATATCATTGTTGCAATGCAAAATACGTAGGTACACTTAAACCACATACTTAACCTAACCTATTAGTCATAAACAGCACTCATACTTATAAATTTTTCCCAAAATAATTAAACCCCTAACCCTCACATTGTTATAGGAGATCCGATATCAGAAGTGGGACGGTCAAGGGTTCTCTGGTATGATGATCATGATTAAGGAATAATTAAAATGCGACTGGCACGAGCCGCAACGCTCAAAGAAAATTCGTTAAAAAACAAAATTAAGTGTGTTTGATCTTACCAGGCCATGACGTAAATATATTTGTAACTAGCGGTCTGACCGTGGCTTTGTTCGCGTTTTCCGAGACAATAACATACCCTCAGTGGAAAAAAAGCATAATTGATTAAGAGCCCAGGGCCGCCAGACATCACTTATTTTCTGACGGATGAAATGTGGACGATTGAGTAGTGTTAGTATGTACTATGATCGTATGCCTACTTGCTAGCTTGGAAATCGGCCAATTTACAGGTATACTGTGTACTTATCTCTTACTTATAATATACCTACATGTACCTATTGCTCACAGAGAAAGTAAGGTATCATATGTACATATGTAATCGTAGGTAATTGCAAACAGGGATTTTCTTTCGCACTCGTCACTCTTTTTTCTTAGACATCTTATTCCTGATTTTTTAAATATTAGACGCGAATGCGATACGATGCAATACAATGCAGTATCTTTCATAATTAGGTATCTGAAATGAACTTATTTCAGCCGATTTAAAGTCAATAAAGCACTTGAGAATTTAATTTAGGTGCTCTTTATTATTCGAATACAGCTGTTACCTTACTTGAAATTTCTAGTTAAACTCGAATTTTTCAAAACAGAGATTAGAGATCGTTTGTATTTTTTTACTGCTGCACGAGAGCTGTCGTGCAATTTAATCTCAAAAACTTAAATTTTAATTTGGCAAATTATACCAATAAACTTGAAATCACCATTAAACTACTATAAGGGAAGGAGGGGCATAACGGGGTCACGGGGCAAGACGGGGTCACCCAAAAAAACAATTAACGATGCACACTAGACGTTTGTTGTTTTCACTAATAAATGACCATTTTGTATCAGTATTTAATCCGACAGTGACCGGCGACTAGTCTGCAGTCGTTTGGTTTTTACGAAAATAAATATTTTTTGATGTGATTTCATCTAATTTTGAGTGAATACGGAAACACATGTATAACGGAAATAAAGCCTGGCTGGGTGGTGGTTCGGGAAATAATAACAACAGTGGGCGTTTACATCACTTTAGTCAGAAACTCATTTTAACACAGGTTTTACACTGGTTATAATTAAATACGCGATTAGGACTGATTGTCTTCAATTATCCGAGTAACAACCAACAAATAATAGGGCACGACGGCCCAGTGGCCTCCCATCACCCCTTACAGCCACCCCAATGCCTCGCATAATCGTCTGATCCTGTTACTCGTCAATCTGATATCACAATACAATTCACACGTCGCGTTCCGTCTTAAAAGTAACAACGTTCTTGTCTAGGCGTCTGCTCAGCTCGAAGGCTGTATCCAGAATGTCCGTTCGTCGCTGGCAAGTTAATAGCTTTCCTCGGCTCTCCCGCCACGTCACCGCGTGACCAAATGACAGTAGTCAATTCACATAGTGTTGCCATCTTCACAATCCGAATACACCTAAGCCTGGCCCGGCTTGATGTTCCATTTTATGATCTCCGACACGGCCATCGTGACAATCTCACCGTCCTCGGTGAGGCAGCAGGGGACCATCTGGAAAAGACATAACCTTCGCAAAGTAAAAGTTTCCCACTCGGCCTCCCTGACCTCAAGCCCCAAGGCTTCATAATGAAAACACACGTAGCAGCCAGAACGGGATAATACCAAGAACTACAATCTGATAACACGCTCTAACTTTACAACTAAAAGGCTTCATGGCACTCAAAGATAAGTCAGCAGTTTGTATGCAATACTCTGATCATCATCATCATCATCATCAACACCATCATCATCATGAGCCAACCGGGGTACCTCCTGTACCCAGTTCCACATCACAACAGCAACTCACTTCCTCCCTCCGGAAGTTCCAACAGCGACTGCTTACAGCTCCAAGCCAAACGCACGCCACGAATGACTGGAGTTGCATGCTATCTGAGCGACTTGCATACCACTTACTACTCATCAAAAGCAATCAACAATCGATTCACTTGCTCTGAACATTTTACGAAATTCTTAGTGTGTTATCCCGTCTGTCTTAAAGATTCTCAAAAACAGTTCAACAAATCAGTAAAGGAATTATTATCTTTGCATGTCACTTTTAAATAACAAAAAGGTTATTTTTCGCTCACTTCGCTCACCAAATTCTCTCTGTGGCCTTCATTACCAAAAATCGTCAAGTACACAAACTCAAGTAACCATCAAATGTCATATGTTGACATTACGTAATATCAGCACAAACTCAAAAAGGAACAATTACTGTCAGTGAGCAGTTATCAAAATGAGCCACAAAAGAATCAATACAGATCACCTGTTATATCATGTCGCCATACAATCACCGATGATGCTCATCGTAAGCCATGGTACAAGGAGCCGCGATGCGCTCCCGTCACTATCAACAAAATTAAATGCAGGTAGTTGACATCAGACTTCGTTATCTCGCATTGATGTAATTTCTCGTCACCGTTTAGATATTTACAGGTTACATGTCCATACAACTGTCATCGTCACTTAGTTTATCTGAAACACACACAAAAAAACAAAAGACAAAAATACGAAATGTCTAATTGTTATTTTTCTGAACTGAGGTTAATTAAAGAATATCAAGACGTTTGAAAATTCTTGATCTCATTTACAATGCATTGACAGAATGCTTCAGCTGGTGTCACAAAACAATATACTTGCACTGGCTTTGAATAACTTTGTTAATCATAATTACGTTGAAAGATACTGTACAATGACTTTATAATACTTCGTTGAATCAAGCACACATACAACGAAACGATTTGTAGTTTACGCAAACCACCATTCTAACCAGTTCTTTCTAATCAATTTTATTTTAAGGAAATCCGAAGCACAATAGTTTTTACTTAAACACAAATTCATGAAATCTTAACTTTGAACATTCTGTCAGGTGGTTTTTGACAGTTCAAGATGACGGCACCATTTACACAAGATATTACACTAAAACACTATCGGATTATGCAATCTTGTTAAGAATAATGAAAAAAATATGCCATACCAAATCGCTGTCTTATAACCTCAAACCTTAATCACAGAGTACTCAAGACATTATTCCGATCCTTTGTATTCGAATTTTACATGCTTGCCGTCCACCGTTTGTAACATCATATCTGAAAAACCTGAAATGCGGATTCTTGCAATCCGAATGAAAAGATAGTACTTTTCCCTCAAAGACACGTCTTATGAAATTTTTTTTTTTTTTTTTTTGGTTTCTTTGGTTTGTTGATATAGTTTGGTGTCTTGGATGCTATTACTCCCTCGGCCATCTTTGACAAAATGAACACGTCCTCGTGTTCTGTGTTCAAATACTCGTAGTAACATACTCTGTTCCACTATTCACTTCCATCATAATTGCTTCTCGACCGAATATCGACATCTTGCGTGAGGCGAATATCTGGGGGTAGCTTCACATATTTTCTTTGTAAAATTCCACGGTTCTCATTTACTCGCGTTTACTGTCGTTACGTTTCTCAATGCAACCAATTCATTTCAAATATCATCCGAACCACCGTCATTCTTCATTTATTTTCCGACATGTGTGGGCGAAATTTTCTCATCATGTGGGTCCATTCCACTTCCGATAACGGAAAACAAGACTGGTTGGGTGGTGGTTCGGGAAATAATAACAACAGTGGGCGTTTACATCACTTTAGTCAGAAACTCATTTTAACACAGGTTTTACACTGGTTATAATTAAATACGCGATTAGGACTGATTGTCTTCAATTATCCGAGTAACAACCAACAAATAATAGGGCACGACGGCCCAGTGGCCTCCCATCACCCCTTACAGCCACCCCAATGCCTCGCATAATCGTCTGATCCTGTTACTCGTCAATCTGATATCACAATACAATTCACACGTCGCGTTCCGTCTTAAAAGTAACAACGTTCTTGTCTAGGCGTCTGCTCAGCTCGAAGGCTGTATCCAGAATGTCCGTTCGTCGCTGGCAAGTTAATAGCTTTCCTCGGCTCTCCCGCCACGTCACCGCGTGACCAAATGACAGTAGTCAATTCACATAGTGTTGCCATCTTCACAATCCGAATACACCTAAGCCTGGCCCGGCTTGATGTTCCATTTTATGATCTCCGACATGTAAAAAGGTAAGTGTTTTCATTACTATTATTGTTTATTTGTTGTGTTTTTGTAGAGATATTATTTATTGATATGTTTTGAACAAAATCACTCTAACTATAGATTTGTTTTTTTTGTCAATTATTTCACATAATGTTACCAGTGGGGGCATGACGGGGTACCCCTATTATGTATGGTGGCCTAAAGGAATGATGTGAATGTTTGATATTGGAATTTTAATTTTGTTTTAGGAAAAGTTCGAGAGGCAATACATACATTGTACAAAACGTAGACGAGGATACTTTATGCCTGTATTGCCTTGATGAGAAACATACATATTTAAAGTCTGCGGAGGTTTGGGTGGCCTGCCAGCTGTACAGACGATGGTGTCATACAGCCTGTGCTGGTATTGACGACGAGAACCCAGAAGAAATTCACATCTGCACATATTGTGAATAAAATAACCATGTACCCCATACTGCCCCTACCACGGGGCACAATGGGGTTTTCATGAGGGTTTCGTAAAATTAAAATTTAAGCAATAATTGATTAGTTACTTCGCCAAATTCTATGCCAAATGATAACCCTAATATGTAACCAAAGTGCTATGATTATAATAATTACTTAATATATTTTGTTTATTCTGTTATTGGCTATTTCCCTTAACGTCCCCGTTATGCCCCCACTTCCCCTACTGTTATTAAGGTACTATCAATTCTCATTCAATAAATATCAATAATATAATATATTATATTATGTATATATTGATATCAGACGCGTTCATGCGTGACGGTAAATTTAGTAAATTCTGAAAATAAATTGATCACGCTTCGACCTCCTAAAAGTATCTGAGTTTATTACTTTGTCCTTACTCCTTACTGGCTTGGCCTTTGGCTTTGTCCTTTGGCAGTTGGCTTGGACGTTGGAATACAATGGATGAATCTCAATGAAATTGCAGGTTTTTGTACCCCATAAAGCCGCACGTGCAATCCATGAGGACTCTTTTGAGCAACAATATGGCATACGATATCATTAGTAATGTAATGTGTTTGTGTTATATACATAATTATAACAACGTAGCATAGGAAAATATCATTTAAATACGGTAGGTATACCTACCTATACATAATTTAGAAAAATGTTAAGAATCTTGTAATATTCAATTAGTCTATTATCAAACTGCTTATCAACCTAGGACTGCTGCGGGCGCGCCTTATCGTCAGCTTATCGGTCCTGTTATGCATTCGAAGTTATCAAGCTATGTCTGTCTAAATTCTAATGCTCTCGAGAGTTTTTGGTAAAGTTTTGATTAATTATTTGTTTAACAATAACTCAGTGGCGACAACATCATTCAAGAAATATACAGATTTAGGTAGACATAGGCAGCGTGGTAGATTATGCATTATGCTCTAGCGCTTTAGATTGTAAAAGTGCACTAATCCACACTAGAGCAGCGATGTAGAATCTACATAGAAAATATTATATCTGCATAATCTACAATGTAGTGTAATTTTAATCTAGGTAATCTAATTCACAATTTTACAGAAGTAGGTATAGTCCATTGAAATGTTATATTTTTTAGGCCTTACCTTGCGTTTTTTAGAGGACGCAATTTTATTTTTTTGATGTGTAGGGGGGGTCAGTGTAAAGCTAAAACCAAGTTTGTGGGGTCGCCACCCTTGTCCCACGGCCGCCATCTTGAAAATAGGGGTTGGAATGGTTTTTACGGTATATCTCTTAAACTATTTATTTGAGAAAAAAAAATTGTTAACATTTTTTGTTGCAAATTAAATTCTCTACAACTTTGGTCCAGTAACTTTTTATCGTAGAACTATAAATAAAAAAGTTATAAGCGAAAATCTTCAGAAATTCGAGAAAAAAATTTATATTTTTCGATGTAACTTTTTTTTTATCATTTTACGAAAAAATGATGTCTGACCACTTTTGTAGATCGTTTTTTGAGGAACAACTTTTATTTGCATCATTTTTTCATTAAGTCAATAGCTAAGGTTTTACAGCGCTCCGAAGTGAGTACTATTTTTTAGTACTCTTATTAGGGTAAACCACCCGGTACTCAGCCCCGCACCAGTACTCAGCCTTTTCAGTCCTTATTGACGTATAAATAGCGCTCAAATTTATTTACGCCGTAGAAATAACGTTTAATAGAATCCGTGGTCCCTTAATGGCTAATTGACATACCTACAAAATAATAGCATGTCAGGTTGACAAGCTATACTCGTTCATTTGCACCGCCACCAACGCCATGAGTAGACGCGTCACTGTTGCAATTTTTTTCTTAAGGAAACGTGTTCGAGTTTTGGGTAAGTTTTTGTGTGAATTTGCTGTAATTTGTCGTGTGTTATTATTTTATACTAATATTGAAATGTTTGTTTGTGATAAAATTAAGCATTAGAGGCATTTCAATTGTTTATAACGTTTTAATTTAGGTGGCCGACTACTGGGTATTGAATATCTTAGGTAAATCCAGTACTCAGCCATTAGTGGCTGACTACTGGTTTTTTGCGATTTTCCTTATATGTTGCTGAAATTGACGTAGTGGATAGTTCTTATTTTTCTGATTCAGTTGAACATAATTCTTATAAGGCTAAAAGTGTATTTTACCAGTAGTCAGCCGCGTATAAACATAAGTGCTTGCCAGGGGCCGACTATTGGATTTACAAATCCAATAGTCAGCCGTTATTATATTGCATATAAAATTCAACCTTAAAGCTTTTTTAATTAGGGTTGAATAAGCACAATAGATAAATAAATAAAACAAATCATTTTTTTAAATAAACAATAAAATTTAATTATTTAAGCACAAATATCTTTTGTTTTAGAATTACATCATGTCAAAAAGACCAATTCACCAGTACAAAGAAGATCAATTAACACAGGCTATGGCGGCGATTAGAAATGGGATGAAAATTAGAGAAGCAAGTCGAGTTTTTGGCGTCCGTTGTGACATTTGAGGGTCCCAGAAATGCCCCGTAAAATGGGACCTGATTCTGTGCTGACCAAAGCTGAAGAAACTGCTTTGAAAAATTGGTGCATAGCGTTAGCAAAATGTGGCTTCCCTTTAAAATCTGATGATCTCTTAAATACCGTCCATAATATTATTTCTGAAGATAATAGGCCGAACCCATTTGTGAATAATAGGCCGGGGAAAAAATGGTATCAGTCATTTCTAAGACGAAACCCTGAATTATGTGAGAGGACTCCCAAAAACATATCTAAGGGTCGAGCTGCTGTAACCGAAGAAGGTACATTGAACAAGATGGTATTAATAAAGATGACAAAGAAAATAAAATGAGAGACATGTTACTTTCAGAAAATAATAACTATACTTTGGATAACACGAATGTAACAAATAAAGAATCTAAACTGAATCCAATCGAAAATAATATTCAACAAGAATATAATACACAAAATAAGCAATACGAATTAAATGAAAGTACAAATACTATAAAAAACAAAATAACTGTCTTGTCCAATGTTATTCTAAAATCAAGAGATCTATCACCCGTTTTAAATAAACATTTAACCTTGCCTAGTGTGTCTAAAACTACAAAAAAGATAAAAACAATGAATAGAATAGGAGCTATTTCTTCTGAAGAGTGGAGAGAATTTGAAAGACAGAAAGAAGAAGTCAAACAACAAAGAAAGAATGAAATATTGCTTAAAAAATTAAGTGAATAGAAGATAACGAAAGGAAAGAAGAGGAAAAGAAAAAAGGAGAGAAGAATTACAAAAAAGAAAAGCAGAAAGGTTCAATTCCAAAACTATTAAAAAGAGGAAGAGAAATACAACATGCACAATAAGCAAAATTAGTTGCGAAAAATGTGAAGAAGAATTGACTAGCGATACAGAAATAAATGACTTAAAGAATATTGGATGTGACAATTGCCCTGCATGGTATCATTTGAAATGTACTGAATTCGCTGGGGACCTTTATGAAAATATATCTACGATAGAATTTCTATGCCAAAGATGTAAGAGGCTGACTACAGGGGAGGACAAGGCTGACTTTTAGAGAAATTAGGCTGACTACTGGTGAAAAGTGCCATAATATGTTTAATGTTGATTTTCTTTGTGATTTTGATATAAATTTTGCGATTTGTTATTCTCTTTAAAAAATTTAATAAACAGACTTTCTGAAGTTATTGATTTTTTTTATTGACAGCGTTTAATATTTAAAATACAGGTAAATCAAATTTTAGTTCTCACTAAAAGGCTGACTACTGGGTGTTTTACCCTATACGTGTATTTATACCTATATTATACGTGTGTACTAATAATATGTCATCAGTTATTTTTTTTTATTTTGTTATTATAACTTTTTTAATTACAAATTTTGCAATATTATTAATAATTAATTATTGACTCTTTTTCACTCCATAACAGAATTTAACAATTATTGATTTTTAAAATAATTTTAAATGTGATAGCCGTTACCGAGAATACTGTTCAGGTAGAAAATACCCAAGTGAGCATGAGGGAATAAAAGAACAGCTGCCTGCTATTGTTATTATTATTCCTAACCTCTGTTATTGTAAGAATAGCTCTCAAAACATTGTGTTGAAGTTGTCGCTTAACCTATATCTTTTAGTTGTGCTACACATTTCTCCACGTGCGGATGTATTTTATTCTTTTTTTAATTGTGAAGACGATTTCGAATAATTTTAGATACGATTTAAACTTCAGTGATAACTATATTCTTTTTATTAGCATTTAGACTTTTCTCGAATTTCTGAAGATTTTCGCTTATAACTTTTTTATTTATAGTTCTACGATAAAAAGTTACTGGACCAAAGTTGTAGAGAATTTAATTTGCAACAAAAAATGTTAACAATTTTTTTTTTCTCAAATAAATAGTTTAAGAGATATACCGTAAAAACCATTCCAACCCCTATTTTCAAGATGGCGGCCGTGGGACAAGGGTGGCGACCCCACAAACTTGGTTTTAGCTTTACACTGACCCCCCCTACACATCAAAAAAATAAAATTGCGTCCTCTAAAAAACGCAACCCCAAATGTAACTTTTCAATGGACTAGTAGGTACCTAATTGATACCCATATTATTCGATTTATTTTAATTTATTGATACTTCAAACAGTATCTCACGGCCACCATATTATTATTTGTTTTTTTACCATTCTGTGGTTATGGGGAGATTTTGGGTGCGACGCGCTAAGCGCCAAGTATCGTTTGAGCCTTAGGTTTGAGCTCTGAGCCGACAGCACTCCATCAAGAAAATATCGGTGCCCAGTGAACTGATAACACTTCGTAATTAAATGTTTTAAAAGTACGATCCTGTGTTATTCCCCGCTCATTGAACACATTAGGTACCATCTGAAAGAAGGCTGATGAAGAATCTGATCTTATCTTCATCTGATGAATCTGACGAAGACTGAAGGCGACAATATAGTTATTTTAGTTAGAAGAACTAAAAAAAATGTGGTGAAAATAGATTATTTTTAACGCTAGTTACGTAGTGACTTATTTAGGGCCACAATGGAGCTCCTACGAGTATGTACTTACAGTACAGTACAACCTCTAACATTGCAAGCAGTGTTCTTTAGAAGCATTGAATAAGGTAATAGGGATGTTGACTAATTTTAGGATTCAATTTTATTTTATAGCTAGAACCTCAATATTCACGAAAAAATATTATAAAAATAATAATCTTCAATTTAAAAACAAAAATTGATAAATAATAATCATTATCAAATTTCCCACCAAAAACGTCACGTGACGTCATTAAACGATATTCAATACTATCTGTCTACTAAGTTTGTTGAATTTCCATATAAAATTGTTCCAATGACGTCATATTCTCAAAATGGTGTTTGAGGTCACGTGACAGTGAGTACAATTTTTAACATTTTAAATTAATGATATTTAATTTATTGTGATTGATTTCAATAAAAGAATCATATTTTAGGCCTTTAAATGTTACCACTAATATTTTAGACATAAATTTATATTAATTTATAATTAGTGTCAACATCCCAATTTCATAGAACCACAAGTCCACAACTGCAACTTGATACTGGCGGTCGTATCAAGTTCTGATAACTTAGTATATTAATAATATTAATAAAATCTATCGGAATCGCACCGCAGTAATATCGATCTTAGTTATATTCTTAGATTTATGTAATACAACTAGCTGTGTTGCCCGCAGCTTCGCACGCGGAAAATATGCTATCATATTTGTACCCCTTACAGAAGAAAATTTAAAAACAGGTTAATTTATATTGAACTACTTATATTTAGGAATTTTATATACTGAGATCTACGATACAATAACAAATCATTCATCCGGGCGGGAGCGGGTTTTGAAAAAAATACAACATTAATATTATATAATTTGTTTTTTCTTTTTCATGAAAAATTTCAAAAAACTCGAAAAATGATTTCCTTCAATTAAAGGAGGAACGTTTTTTGCAAATTTAAAGGAAATATTAATTAAATATTAATTAATAATTTTCCATACAAAGTTTCATCTTGTTTCCGGGGAAAACTTTTATTTTTTTTCGGGAAGAAAGGTTTCTAAAATATGACCCAAATTATAAGGAACAACTTAACTAATTTCCGTCGAAATCAATTTAAAGGTTTTCATGTGATGCCAATATCAGAGAAACAGATAGACATACAAACAAATTAAAACAAAATTTTGTTGGTGCTCTAACACGATATTAAAGTGCCCTCCCCCTCTCCCGCTCCCGATCCCTCTCCCTCCCCCTGCCCTTACCTTCCCCTCTCCTCCATTAGCCCTCCCCTCCACTCCCCTCCCCATCCCTTCCACTCCTCTCCCCCTCCCACCCCTCCGTTAGCCCTCCCCCTCCCCTCCGTTAGCCCTCCCCCCCTCACGCTATCCCTTCCCTCCGCTCCTCCCCTCCCCTCCCCTTCACCTTCACCCTCCCCCTCCCCCTCCTCTCCGCTCCCCTCCCCCTACCCCTCACGCTACCCCTCTCCTCAGTCTCCCCCCCCTCCCAGTTAAAAGTACCAACAAAGTACATTCACTGATTATTAGGCGATACGAAGTTCGCCAAGACAGCTAGTGTTAAATATTTATTTAATGATGCCAAAGAAGTATAACTTCTCACGCGCGTACATAAGTATACGTTTCTTCTTTTTGTGAAAGCTATAAATTACTATAATTTTTTAGCTTACACAAAAAAAAGATTGTGTGGTTTTATGAAACCACGGTATAAGTGAAACTTTTTTTCGTATTGTAGACATTTAACTAAAATTTTTTGGATAAATATTCGATTTAGGGTATTAAAATGGCATCATCCTCGTTGATCAGTTTTTCGGACTGACTAACTGTGTCGTTGTTTATCAAAAGCAAGAAATAGCAACATAAGTATATACCTGGTCATCATCAGACCTTCAGAATGTATCATGTAGTAGCACCCGTACTCAATCAGATAAATGTTGAAAGCTAGGTCATCCTAAGTACTTCCGTTACTGAGAACCGATAAGTATATACCTGGTCATCATCAGACCTTCAGAATGTATCATGTAGTAGCACCCGTACTCAATCAGATAAATGTTGAAACCTAGGTCATCCTAAGTACTTTTGTTACTGAGAACCGATAAGTTACCTGGTCATCATCAGACCTTCGGAATGTATCATGTAGTAGCACCCGTACTCAATCAGATAAATGTTGAAAGCTAGGTCATCCTAAGTACTTCCGTTACTGAGAACCGATAAATATATACCTGGTCATCATCAGACCTTCAGAATGTATCATGTAGAAGCACCCGTACTCAATCAGATAAATGTTGAAAGCTAGGTCATCCTAAGTACTTTCGTTACTAAGAACCGATAAGTATATACCTGGTCATCATCAGACCTTCAGAATGTATCATGTAGTAGCACCCGTACTCAATCAGATAAATGTTGAAAGCTAGGTCATGCTAAGTACTTCCGTTACTGAGAACCGATAAGTACATACCTGGTCATCATCAGACCTTCAGAATGTATCATGTAGTAGCACCCGTATTCAATCAGATAAATGTTGAAAGCTAGGTTATCCTTAGTACTTTCGTTACTGAGAACCGATAAGTATATACCAGGTCATCATCAGACCTTCAGAATGTATCATGTAGTAGCAGAGAACCGATAAGTATATACCTGGTCATCATCAGACCTTCAGAATGTATCATGTAGTAGCACCCGTACTCAATCAGATAAATGTTGAAAGCTAGGTCATCCTAAGTACTTCCGTTACTGAGAACCGATAAGTATATACCTGGTCATCATCAGACCTTCAGAATGTATCATGTAGTAGCACCCGTACTCAATCAGATAAATGTTGAAAGCTAGGTCATCCTAAGTACTTCCGTTACTGAGAACCGATAAGTATATACCTGGTCATCATCAAACCTTCAGAATGTATCATGTAGTAGCACCCGTACTCAATCAGATAAATGTTGAAAGCTAGGTCATCCTAAGTACTTCCGTTACTGAGAACCGATAAGTATATACCTGGTCATCATCAGACCTTCAGAATGTATCATGTAGTAGCACCCGTACTCAATCAGATAAATGTTGAAAGCTAGGTCATCCTAAGTACTTCCGTTACTGAGAACCGATAAGTATATACCTGGTGATCATCAGACCTTCAGAATGTATCATGTACTACTCAATCAGATAAATGTTGAAAGCTAGGTCATCCTAAGTACTTCCGTTACTGAGAACCGATAAGTATATACCTGGTCATCATCAGACCTTCAGAATTTATCATGTAGTAGCACCCGTACTCAATCAGATAAATGTTGAAAGCTAGGTCATCCTAAGTACTTTCGTTACTGAGAACCGATAAGTTAAGAACCGACCGTCACGCGACATGCGACACACATACCAAAAAGTTTGAGACGATGTAATAAAAGTTTCACTTTAAAAAGACCTCTTAACTTCAAAACTTTAAGGGATGAAATTCCAAAAAAACTTAATACTTCCAAATTCTGTTTCTAATCTGGACCTAATATATAAATTTTCATGTTTTTATCTTAAAAAATGACGAAGATGCGTAATAAGTTCCATTGCCTAATTTTGGAGCTTTCTGGATTATTGGAGGAATTTCTAGAACATTTTATATTGATCAGAAAATTGGCATACAATCTAGATCATTTAAGAAATTTCTAGGTCATTCTAAAATCTAGAACAATTAAAATGTTTTTATATTAATGATAATCACGCATTTCTAGAAATCACATGCTGTTAATTCTTTAGAGGAATAACTGGTTGTTGCAGCGAATAATTAAAACTTTTTCGAGAGCACACATTTAATTTCTGTAAGAAAAACACAGAGAGAATGAATGCATTCATGCGACGGTCGACAGATAACAAATCATAAATTTGCGTGCGTAGCATCCTGGTCATCTACCAGCAACACGCGGCTCTAAAAACGTTGCTCCCACGAAAAAGTAGGCGTTTCAATTCAACACGTTTCAACCCCGTATCTTCTACACCCTTATAGGTATCAACTTGCAACCACCCTTATCTGAGATTTGAGCCTCGTACTTATTGCGACATATACACACTATGCGCTTGCAACGTGCAGTATTGGCTGCAAAGTGAAATAAAGGGACACACACGTCCTCTTTTATATATATAATAGAAGTAAGATGTGATCATTGTGATAGATTAAAATAATCGACATTATCCTCGATTTCATGATATCTGCGAAATTTCGCGAAGTCAATAAATATCTTCTTACTTATCTAGTGATTAGGTATAAAGAACCATAGTACCATAAATAGTTTCTGCTTATTCAGGTAGTGATTGTGATCTTGTACACAACATGATTTAATGGGTAGGTTAAATATTAAAACGTCTTTGGTTTGATTTGATGAATTCTTAGCACAGGTGCGCTTTTTACTGCTGCCGCTGCGGCGCGGCGATTCGCCGCAGGTTTTTTAACACATTGTTTTGTGTTGCATTGCTTGCACAATGCGGCGAAGGCACACATTATTTATGCCTGAGATGCGGCAATTTGCCTCAGCGGAGTTTTGCCGCACCGTAATGTACATCCGGGCTTATAATTTCGCTTCAGATCAGAAGGCACGCAAGGCATTTCTTATAGTTATCATTTAATCATTATCAATTGATTAAATTATATTATCATTCTGATTAATTTATAGTTCTCTAATTAATTTGTTATGATTAATCAATTAGGTAGCCGTTTGCCTTAGCCGTTGTTAAGGGCAAATTTTACGTTTGAGTTGGAGTGAAATCAATGACGTCAGTACTAGGTAGAACGAATGAATTATTAATTCCTTCCTTCGCTTCCGTAGCATAATTAAATATGTCTAATTGTATTAATCAATCAAGTGAACAAGTTCTTATTTTTTGTATTTTACCTACCTAGGTACTTTTACTAATACTTAAAGTTGATTCTAATTACCTAGATACATAATTATATTGAATTCATCCTTCTAATATTATTAATGTAAAAGTTTGTGAAGATGTTTGGATGTTTGTTCCTCAATCACGCCACCGATTTGGCTGAAATTTGGAATGTAGATAGCCTATGCTACTCTTTTGTCCCGGAAAAGTTCAGGGTTCCCACGGGATTTGTAAAAAAATATCCACGCGCGCGAAGCCACGGGCATATAAATCTAAATTAATGTAGTTAAAAATTTCGTTTCGAAACCACTGTTTCGCAAGTGAAGCCGCGGGCAAAAACTAGTTCATAATAAATAAGGTTTGTTTACTTTGACTCGACGTGAACGCGTTGAATGTGTATCACACACTGTATTTTGTGAAACACAATTAAATTTATGAGTATGAGTTTTTAAAACATTGCTTTTTATAGTTTTGTTGTATTTTTTTCCTGCTATTGTAATACCCCCGAATGAGGTAAACATTTGATTCTCATACATTTGAATACCTACGTGAGTTAAATTAATGACTCATAGCACATATAGTTTTTAAATAAGTACATGTTTGTTTACTTTGTTGCTGTTTGTTGGGAACACTACGCAAATGACAGCAAGTTTAAATATTGCGTAATTTTTGATACATCTGTATATTCTGTACCAAAGACGCAATACACCTAATATGTAATATATTTTGTAATTATTTCCTAGCCATCCATCCATCAGCCCTTGGAGGTCCACTACTTGCGCCACTCTGACCGGTCCTGAGCCTCCTGAGTCCATCTGGTCGGGGGGCGTCCTATACTCCATTTTCCGAGACGTGGACGCCATTCGAGAACTTTTCTTCCCCAACGGTTATCGGTCCTTCGCATATTATGTGGCCAGCCCATTGCCACTTCAGCCGACTAATTCTTTGAGCTATGTCGGTTGCTCTTGTTCTTCTACAGATCTCCTCGTTTCTAATGCGATCACGTAGAGAAATACTGAGCATAGCCCTCTCCATAGCCCAATTGGCTTAGGATCCATAGTAGATTAGGCCAATAGTAAAGCACCACGTCTCGGATCCTCCTATTTCCTATCTGATGAAGCTATTATATTTTTAGTAAACACCTACATACATCATTTTTGCTTTTTTCAGATTAAAGTATTTCCAGGCGAGAGCAAATATGAAACATCCTTACAAGAGAGTTCATGGCCGGTATGGAACGAGGACTTCAAATTTCAGTTAAAACAAAAAGATCCCAAGAAACCGTCCGAAAAACTTGACCTTCAGAGCCAAGTTGCCGGACATTTTTTATCATTGACAATTTACGCCATATTAGAATCAAGACAAGATGCAGAAAAAAGAAAAAATATTAAATCATCAGATTCTAAAAGGACATCAAAAGTAGCAGAAGAAAACGAACAGAAACCTAAAACAGGTTTTATGGAGAAAACTTTTAACAGCTTTAAATCGACGAAGACTGAGGCAGCTGTTCAAAAGTCAATATTGGAGAAAAGGAGAATCATAGGTGCAGCGACTTGGAATTTTGATTCTAAGTTATTTCAAAATGACCTCAAAAATGGTTTAATAGGCACGCCTGATATTTGGCGTCCTATAAATGCTATGTCTAGCGGGCTCTCTACTACAGAATCTCGGGTAAGTGTAGAAAATGTTTTGAGTTACCTTTACTTTGGGATAGTAGTGGAACGTCGGCCTCCCATTTGGGATAGTTGGCATCATGCATGAAAATGAGTGTTTAAATTAAATGGGAACATGAAAATGGGAACTCTCAGTTCAAATCGATTTACCTGGCATAACTAGGGATAAAACTTACAAATGAAATTTCTTTTGTTAGAAATGACTATAGCTTGCACTGCAGTGACCACGTACCATTTAGATGCATGCGCGTTTACTATTTCCATATCAATAAAAAATCCGTTATTCTTATGAATGAACTAGCCAATTCTCCCTCGCTACGTTTCGTGAAAAGCGGTTTTTGGAAAATTAAAAAATCCATATAGTTTTTTTATATTTTCTTTCAAAATATCGACATCGGGTAATACTTAGGTAATCAATAGGCACATCATTAATTTTAGAAAGGAACGTTTGTTCATGTTTTGAGAAAATATACAAACTTTAATCCTGTTTCTCAAGGGAACTTCTACATTTCCCGGGATATGAAGTATTCTAATATTAACTATGTATTCCAATTTACATCGGAATCCGTTCAAGGGTTTTCAAGAAATGCCAGTAAGTCCTGCTTTTTTAAATTTTATCTTTTCACCTCTCTTCGTTTATAATAATAACAATTGCAATTGTTAATATGCTGTAAAATCATTTCGATACATTTTTCTATTCTTCATACCGAATCCAATGAGGTAGGTATATCATTCATACCTTTTTTGAGGGTCAACCTATCAGTTTTTTCTGGAATTTCAAGTTTCAACTTGATAACTAGACTATAGGTTTACCTAACACACGAGGTTGCATGTAACTCCTAACTCGTAAAAAAGTAATTGCAGATAATTGAAATCTGTTAACCGATGAGTCATCATCAATGGTCGAGGCAAATTTTAAATAGGTTTTTATTCTTGATTCTCATGCAGACCGACAATAGAATAGTTCTGACCTCGAGCGATCCCAGAACGTTAGATATGTTACCTATTAACCGGTGACGTAAGATTATGATAACCTTGCCTTGATTCATCTTTTTAAATTCGCATGTCTGTCGCCATAAATAATATAATTTTCATTGAAGTAAGTAGGTAGGTTGTTGTTTTACAGTGACTTGAGTCTGTTTCGAGACTACAACATAATAATTTATGGAATTGAATAGGTCCCTAGAGCAAGATTTTGTATCTAAATAGAGCTGTCAGGTAGGTAGGTATATCTTGTTAGTGATTTAATCAAAACGAAATAATTCACCTGTCAACCTAAGTAGGCCCCATTATAGGTAAATAGGTATCTTTATACGCTTTGCTATTTATTTTAACTATAGAGCAAACAAAACAATAAAACGAAATGACATCACCCATAGCCTCCATAGGCCATACATGCAAAAAGATTATACGGTTATGAGATTTGATTAAATCTTTCTTTCTTGGAATATAAAATCAAGTGAAGTAATATACATATTTTCAATATATAATTTATCATATTACTCATTAAAATATTATTAGTAGCGTTATATGTAGAACCGACACACCGCGAATACGATGTTTGTCACAATCACAGCATTTTCAATGGATTCGTTCGATTTTGAAAGGAGATGTCTGTTCTATGGCATTAAACTTCAATGATATTACTAGATTTTTCTGTATTAAGATAAGACGCAATAGATTAAACTATATGAATGAATAGATTAGTAATCTTAAATTTAAAAAAACCCTGACAGTTTAATTTACACTAATCATAGCTAAGAACACTCTCGATGAAGTCACCTTTGAAACAAAAAAAAACTGGATCAAAATCGGTTCATCCGTTGGGGAGCTAAGATGCCACAGACATACATACATACAGACACCTCAAACTTACCCTCTTTGTCTGTTGGGGTTACCATAAAGATGCCTAGAGATTTCTTGATATCACCAACATTCTCTTTTTCCTGCGACATAAAGATTACAACAGTTGCAGAAAAGCAATCAAAACTTTATTTACGACCCTCTAGACAGGATGTTCTCACTTTTATTTGCTATTTCGCGAGGACAGCTATATCTCTGCAAATGAAAACTATAAGTTCAAACATGGCAAGTACGTTTATGTAGGATACGAACGTGAGCTTTAATTAGTATAAAGAAACAAAGATATGAAAGGAAAAAGGCAAGTACTGGCATATTATCGCCCAACTCAAGCCCCTGGAGCTAACAAACATTTTACGATTCAGATAACCGGAATCTTGGAAATGTCTCTACCAAAAAAACAAGCAGCATTGATTTTGCAATTGACAGTAAAGGTATCAGGTCACTCCGTGGAAAAAACGGACTTTAGTAAACTTTTGACACTCAGTTCTCTTTATGCCTTTGTAACGTAAGCAAGTGGAATCATGGCTGGATCATTTGGAAATCACACTGAGAGGATTAATCCTCTATTATGGATCGACTATAGAACCTTCTTTAGGTTGGTTATACGGGGAGTACATAAATACAATTTGTAAATGCAATGAATAATGAACACCAGTTAAATTTTAATCTAACAGCAACAAGCTAATGACCACATGATGACAGAATGTTTTTTGTCATCATACCTAGATCTTCCCTACGAAGCCGGGGCGAGTTGCTAGTAAGACTTAAATATAAAAATAATTACGACATGACTGGAAAATTAAAACTACAATATAACAAAAATTAATTTTGTGTGTGTAAAAAGTAAAACTAAAAATAAACAAGTAATACGTATTGTTTCACAGAGAGAAAACAAGAAGGGTCAACTAGAAGTGACTCTGTTGTACACAAGCAGCGAAGATGGGTTGAACGACATCGTCCAATTGACCGTGAATAGACTGCGATGTAGTGTTCAAACGATGCAGGAACAGGAACAGTATAGAGGTATTTTTCCCCACTTTTTAGTGTTCCGAAGAAAAATCGGAACCCTTATAGTTCCGTCATGTCCGTCCGTCCGTCCGTCCGTCTGTCCGAAGCAAAGCGCCTAGACCCTTAGTGCTAGAAAACTGTAATTTGGAATGAATATACATATTTATTAAAACTTCAAAATCAAGGTACCTCCCATACAGGTAACATGGGGATGATATTTTTGTCGCGTACCCCATCGTTGAAAAGTTCTTTCAAAAAATTTTATGGATTCGCTAAAACCATTTTTCAACCCGTTTGCGAAATACCCGGCTTTAAAGTGCCAATCAGCTAAACGGTTGGAGATGGACTAGTGAAAAAATCCATGAAAATAGTTTGAATGATTAATTTACAAGAAAAACTATGACAGCTAGGTTAGCTTAAGTACTCATTAGAGTAATAGTCGATAAATTTACACCTTCGGAACCCTACATTGCGCGTGTCCTGACACGCACTTGCCCGGTTTTTATTTAACGGTTTTAGCTTGGCCTGTTCAGATATATACGTATCGAATCTTTTAAGATCATTTGTTACATCGCCAAATGTTTAAATTATTGTATTTTTATGCGAATTGTTTTACGAATTGATGATAATAGAATAATTTACGAATATTATTTTATCCTTGTATTACTTATTCGTAATTTTAATAAAATTTTCTTCATCTCCAGACGTCTAAATTATTGGTACAGATGGTAACAAATGATTAAGTATTATAAGTTAAAGAAATTTAGAAATTCAATAACTATAAGACGTTCTTCTCTTTACTTACTTACTTGTTTACTGCTACTAGATTTTGACAATTGATTACTTACATTATAAATAATATTCTGATATAAGAATTTACGTACATACGTCCTAGTAATTATATAGGAACCTTTCAATTGTCTTATTTCAGCAACTTATTTGTCAACTTATTTTTTTTTAATTTTTTTGTTGGCTTTAGCGGAGTGGTAAACGTCAGAATTCTGCATGTATTTTAATCCAACTTTTGCTTCTAATTTTTAATGCTATTTGTGATGGAAATTAACTATCACTTGCTCAATGAAGGAAATATCCTGGGAAATTATATTTACCTGTTTTGATTTCTCAAAATGTGGTGACCACCTTTACGACACCGGCTCAGCATTTTTAAACTATTTTATACAACTTACAATGCACTTCAAAGTTACAAAATATTTCATACAATGACAATTTAGTAATATAGGCAGGTATTGCATTGCATGTTATATTTATGGATTTTCAATAGAAAATCTATTCTACATGGCATGAACCATCCGCATCGTTTCTCTACTTCTTTCATACCTTGCGTAGGCAGTAAAAGTATCGTTCATCTATCCAAGCTGTAAGTAATTAAGTTTTCACCTATCCAAGCTGTTAGTAACTAACAATTTTCGAACTAAGAATAATATTGTTCTCGCCTTACTGAGGAGGAGAGAGTTGTCGCACCCGCGCCGTTGCGTTGAATCATAATCATTGAATAGCTCTAACAAGCTGCGCAATCCAACAAACCGTAATGAATGCAAATTGAAATCGTGTTCAATGGGTACGATGAGATTTCTTTACACTTTATTATTATTCTATAAGCGTTGAAATGTATCTTAGAACACTATAGACGCTTTATAACTTATTATTTTAATTAGTACTTAGTAGGGATGTAACCGATATTTGCTTATACGGATATTCATTGGTAACGAAAATGATATCGCTTACAGAAACTTACTCTCATTATTCGACTTATTTTCGTAGGAACCCAAATCAGAATTTTTATATAATACAATACTATACAGGCTGGAAAATAAAGACGGCAGTTGGAGGAAAATTACCCTGAATATATTGATGATAGCAAATTTTACTGGAAGGAAACATTCCTTTCCTATCAAAACTAAGTAACACTGCATTCAAAGATTTTTGAAAATTCACATGCTTGATCCGGGTGAAATGTCGGGTTAAATGTAAAAAAAATCCTGTATTTTTATGATGTCAATCGAAAGGGGTCATTCATGAAAATCAATTTCTGTTAAACAGCATAGTATCTTAAATGAAGGGAAGACCAAGAAAAATGAAAAAAAATCCGGTAAAGTTCCTACTTACCTACTATCAAAAGTGAAAAATCTACTTACTCGTATTTAACCTATATATTGTATTTCATGTAAATATTACTATGCGATTGTAAAACTTATATCCTTCACGATTAAAATTACGAATAATGCAAGGATATTGCATAACAATTATATTTTTGATTCAGAAACACCGTATTACCCTCTATTACCCTAAATGGGTAAATGTATAAATGTATATCCGAACTGGCCCATCTCTATTTTTCATCACCAGTCGCCATTGATTAAAATGAAAACTTTACACATTATAACTAAACTTGTAATTAATTTCAGCCCCGTTGTACTTAAAAGCAACAATTTTGGAAGCAAACAAGGCCGAGTGCTATTGGAAGAGCGATAGATTCGTACCGACGATTTCAGCCAGATGGGATCCAAAGTCCGCTACAGTGAAGTTAACAGTTTACAAAGCGAATTTGAACAAAGTTAGCATCTATATAAGTTTAGGATGCAAGACAAAAATGGCGAAGAAGGAAATACTGGGTAAAGCTGTTATAGACGAGAAATCCCCTTATGCTGAGAGTTGGAACGAGTGTCTGCGACAACCGGGTATACCGAAAACGTTTTGGGTTAATTTTGAATGAAATGGAGTTTAAAGATAGACATGACATACGTTAAATATAGTATTCAATTTAATGAATACGAAATATTCACGGCGTGTAGCCGAGTTATGTACAAAGAGTTATAACTCATATGACATTATATTATTATGTAATGTAAGGTAATCTTAAGTCCCAAATATTATTGCTTGGGCTAAATCCCATTTTTATACTAATTACTTCATCAAATTTCTCTGTCGTCTGATTTGCTTAATGCAACTTACGTTTCAACGAGAAAATTCGTAAACAAAATTATTTTGTACTTTAAAATAATATGTAAACTAAAGAGTTGTAATTTGTTCTGTATAATATACCTTTGACATTTTGACAGTAATATCAGAGTATGCGCTTGCTACTTGGCCTCTTGTAGATCCGTATTAATAAACTAATATCTGCTAAAGAACGCGATTCCAGATCTCACAATTATAATTTTTACATACAATTTGACATTATTTCAGCATCTCAAACCGAATCTTGATATCGCAGAGATCGTAAGATCGGTTATATTTTCTACAATCCCACACAGTACTTACGACGCAGCTGCAAACGGTGTCACATATCGGAGGTGGTTAAGTTGTCATTGTGATGTGGTGGGATTACGAAACAGTTGACATGGACATCAAAAGGTCTTTATGAATAAAACTATGCATTTTAAATAAGTTTGCGTCCGCCCAATTTGTATTTTAAAAGCTAACAAAAAGTGGCAGGTGCAGTTTTGTTATTATTTTTTACCCGACTACGCCAGAAGGAGGGTTATGTATATGTATGTATGTGCAGAAGAAGGTGGTATTCCGTGGTATTGGTTATGAAATGATATTCCTTTTGCTTTGCTTCATGATATATTTCCAGTTTTCCTAATGTTCACATCTATACGTGATCAATCGAATCCCCAAAGCAGTATTTAAGTACTTTGTGCCCCAAAGAATGTCCTGCATATGTATCTTCCAAACAGATTGAAATATTCCATATTCTAAATATTTAGTTTTTCTTCATGACTCTTCTTGTATGACAGCATCTGCATCGGCCAAACCTTGTAGAACCAAAGAGGCTGCTCGCCGACGTACCTATGTATGTATTTCTTTGGCACGCTATGTAGCATAAACGGCTTGATCGATTCGTGAGAGGTGCCGTTCGTCTTAATTGTGAGAGTGACACTGAGTATGTATATCAAAATTGAAAAAAATTTAGAGGCCGGTTTTTGGCGCAATATTGTCTTCAATTTTTTTTTCTCAAAACCTATCGAATGGGGTATCATTAAATAAGTATTTAAAAATGATTTTTAGGTTCCTTTCATCATTTTTCTATCAAAGAAGTTAATGAATCCTAACTAAAAGTCTAAAATAAAAATAAAAATCATTAAAAAGACCCGACTGCGTAAAATAAACTAAAAAGAAAAAAAATAAGCCGAATAGTTTAGAATGTCTTTAAATGTAATACTGAACAACTACACCATAAAAGTATTGGCAATCAAGACGCATTTAAATTTTACAGGGCTGCTTGGGATAAAAACAAAATTTGATTGGTTGAAGAGTCCTTCTATGATGTAATTGTTCAGTATTACTTTTAACAACATTCTAAACTACTGGGCTTGTTTTTAGTTAATTTTACGCAGTCGGGTTTTTATTTTTGGATCAAACAAAAAGTATAGCGGAATTGCTATAGGTAACCTTATGTTGTCTGTACCAGGCAGTCGTAAGCCGTAATTTACACAAAATGCACATAATATGTATAAAAAATTAATAAGTAAAGTTTATTGCATGGTGTAGCACTTTACACAGTTTACACACAAAATTATTAAACAGTATTAGCACCAAATTAATTTTTAGCCAAACTATTTAATATCTACCATCTTTAGTTAGATAGGTATATGTTTAACGTATAGGTTTAACGCTAAAAAAATAGGAATAAGCTAATAAGAACATGTTATTATTATGGAAGACAGGAAGACTAGCGAGGAGAAGAAATTTCGTTGTATAAGAGACTTATGAGTAAAAGGCAATCTCAATCTTTTTATCCTAACCAATTTATGCCGGTCTCAATATTCTGTCCATACTCTTCAGTGAGTTATTTAACTGGCAAAAAGTTTCAATAGTGTTATACTTCTAGAATAGGGCACCCTCACTTTTCCGTTTTTTTTTTGTTCGAATTTCGTTTTACTGAAAACTATCGACCAACGGCGTCTTTTTTTCTGTATGTATTATTTGATATCCTATCTTATTTTTAGATCATCGAAATACCATGTGTCATAGGTATTATTTTAGAAAGAAATGTTTATTTCGCCTAAATTATCTACAGCAAAAAATTATAGCCAAAAACAATATAACAAGTTTAGATGTAAGATAGGTGAAAAGACTTTACGGTCAGCATAGCTAATGGTCGCGGAAAAACCACGGTCGTACTACGAGTATATTTTACTGAACTATATTTCGCCGATTTACAAAATAACTTTTTGCTATTGGCCGAAGCCTCTTTTTTAACGACTTAATTTATTATTTAAAAAATTGTTACGACACCGTATCCCAATCATACACACAAAATATACTTTGCTATTCCTAATGATTACAAAAAATTGTCTACTGTTTAATATACATAATTGAATGAAAGGTAGGAGGGAAAGTTTGAGATTGCGCTTAAAACATATTCTTTGTACTAATAAACGATTAAATGTGTGTATATAACGGTTGTGAATTAAGTATATTATGTTATGTTTGACACTATAATTCATTTTAATTTTGTAAGATATAATTGATATTGAAATTTATGATACATATAATTAAATACGAATAAAATATAACAATCATTGTTTTTGCACTTGTAATATTTATTTTATTTCTAATCCTTATTTTATTCTTATGGTCTATACTCTATAGAGTATCTAATCGATTTAGAAAAGGTATTATAGGATGATCTAAACTTAACTTTTCTATAATTATTTTATTTTATTTCTTTAGGAAATTACCTTAAGTAGGTATTCATAATATTTATCTATATCTATCTATCTATATTTATCTAAGTTGGTATGTAGTTACCTACAGACTCCCTTTGTAGCTCGTGACAAAAACATTCCCAAATGAGACATCACTAGCGATTAGGTAACTACCAACTCGAGAACAAACATTTTGAAACATTTATCTGGCATGTGTAAATATTTGCACCGGCCTGGAATGTAACCCGGGATTCTTCGTTATGCAGTTTGTAGTGACGAGGGTAAAAAAAGTTTACCGCCATGATAACAAGATAGATAGTAGTATATTTTGAGAAGATACGTAGTAGTATATTTAGTAATATATTTATTAATTAGGTAAGTAAATAAAGAAAGATACCTGTATGTAGGCCTCATGAGTCGCATATAAGAATTTGCTGATAAATAACGATAAATAATTATTTGCCTCAGTCTCGTCAATCACTTACAAAGAATTGAGTACCTAAATTATATTTTTTTCCAAAAAGGTAGACAGTCCCGGTCTGAATATGATTAATCAGGCGAAATAAAGATTGGTCCAATAACTATTAGGGCTACATCTACCAAACATAGGCTCCGAAAGTAGATAGGAAGGTTGTCTGACCTTACGTATTTATGTTATAGTTGACTTATTTATATACCTACCTACTTATAACTTTGTTATACATTTAAAAATGATACAACAGATCTGATACATTTTAAAATTTAATTCCTTTAGAAAACTCTTTTTGTTTGCAATTCAAAGTGTAGGAAGGAACAGATAATTTTACAGTTAGGTATATGTAGTTGTATTAAAGACTTATCCATCTTACCCCTATGCTAAGTTTTGTAAGTAAGCTATGTTTGTGATAACAGCAGTCCTGGGAATTATGAATTTATAAAAGTACGAGCTGGTGTCTTCGCCTGCAAAAATATTACCCATTTTACCCCACTATGGGATGAATTTTCGAAATCATTTACATATAGGTACATGTTTCTAGGTCCTCTGGTTTTGTGTGCGTTGTCTGTTAAGTAGCAGGTAACACTGCGCTTAATTAAATAAGATTTTTAATTAATTAATTATTTTGTTTTAGATTTGCTTCTATAATCACCTTTGTACGATTTACATTGGCAAACATTTAGTGGCACCATAAGCAACGTCGACGCAATATAAGTCAAAAAGGAAGTTAGCATGATTGCAAATTGGATCCCTGATAATGCAACCGAAAAAATTCTGAACATTTAACTATTTTTAAGTCTGATTCTAGAAAAGGAATATTAGCTAAGTAGGTAAAGAAGCCGCGATGAACGTTAGAGCAGAAAGAGGTGGTATTGCGCCCATATTTTTTTTCGAATTTGAACATGAAGGATCTAGCGCCATTTTCTCGGCCATTATTTAGTTCAACAGCACGAATCACGAGCAAGAGCAATTGGTTTCAACCCACAAATGGATGGGACCCTCACATGGTTATAGGTAATATAATACCAGCTACCTTTGCACCTAACTTACTCTGAACTTTTATTGGCTGTAAAAAATCACCCGACGCGATTGTTATAATAAACTAGCTGACCCGCCGAACTTCGTATCGCATTTTTTCTAAAACTATTTTTTTTTCTAAAATAAAAGTAGCCTAAGTTACTCCTTGTTACATCAGCTATCTGCCAGTGAAAGTCCCGTCAAAATCAGTCTAGCCATTTCAGATATTAGCCGAAACAAACAGACAGACAGACAAAAATTGTGAAGAATGTTGTTTTGGTATATGTACCGTGTATACATCCAAATGCACTTAGTAAAAAGCAGTTATTTTAATATTACAAACTGACACTCCAATTTTATTTATTTGTACCTATAGATGTATAGACTATAGATTGTAAGTAAGCAGGTACCTTAATATGAACCTGCAAAGAATCCGACCCAATAATAACTCTTACGCTTTCCACCCGCAGATTCTTCAATAAGCCCAAAAATTTTCAATTACGCCTACGCCTCGTACTCAAGAGGGCAGTTTAGAAAGTGGTTCGAACTTATTCCAACAGTTCCCTTCTCGTAAGACCCAAAACTCTTTCAATCTTTCAACATAGGCAGAATCTGCCTTTGGTTAACGATATTCATTTCAGAAGGATTTAATTAATTTAGTTGTAAGTAGCTATGTTTTCGAAATAATATAATTATGTACGAGTAAAATGAATGTAAGAATCTATGTGCGGTATTAAGATGAGACTTAGTAGACGAAAGTTGGTTCAAAAAATGATTAAAAATCTTTTCTACCTGGAAGGTAAAATTGCGGAAACTGTGGTATAAAATCATAGTACTACATAGTACTAGTAGTAATACATAGTACATAATTAATAGTTAGTAATAATAATTATACTTACATACAATACATAAACTTATAGTGCTTTTCACATATTACAGAATAGGTACCGAGCTACTTTGTTCCTAGTAAAATAAAATCATTTCATTCCGAGAATAAACGATAAAGGCTGATTAGATTTTCATTACCTACCTTTTCAAGGAATTTCAGACCTTTTTGAATCGCGTTTCCGTTTCATATTGCTACGTAAACCGGACGTTATTAGCGATCGAAGTCCCTAAGGCATAAATAATTAAAGCAAATATTATGATCCTATCAAAACCATTATTATGTACAATAATTTGACATAGTTAATCCGCTTTACGTTACATGCCAAATACCCAATATACCATAGGTAGGTATAGGGTTTATCAAGATAAGGCTTCACGGTCAAGCCGTGTTGATTTTGGTCCTTGACTCTTTTAAAGGAATAACGGAGTCTTGGGACATTATTTTACATGAAATGTTTCTGGTCTGATTTTATTTGTTTTTGTAGGATGCCCTAGTTTTTTTATTTTTATTTTACTCCGATGGTATTTCTTGTGCATCAGCTGTTCCTTTTGTCGGAGTTCACTCTCTGTGTTTGCCTCTTTTCCAAAACGGATGGGCGCTTAAAGCTGAACGCACATATATCCGCATCGTCCGCCCCGGACGCTCCGTATGCGGATACCCTCGCACATATGTCCGGATTCGCCGTACGGATTTTTTAGTATTGCCAACAATTTTAGCAGTTTTTTCCAACCTCTAGTGAAAAACGGTGCGATGTCATTCGTTTATTCCCACTCGTCTTGGTGAGTAGTCCTGTTGACAATACTAGTAGGAAAAAATCCCACTAGTTCTGTGTCAATTTATTTCCGTGTATAGGTATAGTTTAGGTATGGTGTACTAAGATACAGGCCAAGGCTTAGCTTAGACACCAGATCTCTCACAGATTACTTAGCACTTACATTATCTTTTCCTTTTATTCATATTTTAAAATGTTACCTGAATGTTATTTGAGGATGAGATGAAATTAAGATTTTTGTACTGTATTGTATTGTATAGAAATTGACGACCCGTGTGGCGCAATGGTTACCATGCCGGATCGCCGCGCCAAGGGTCCTGGGTTCGATTCCCAGCGAGGCGGAAATTTGAATGATGAGTTTGAATTTCTGTTCTTGGTCTGGGTGTGAATGTCCTTGTCTTGTGTGTTGTCCATGGCACCCACGACACAGGGAATCCTAGTGTGGGGCTATGAGTGTGAAGCGTTGAAGCGTTATAGTTTGCTATCAATCGTCAAGTATTGGCCATTAAATTTATATTATTTCATAGTTTTCATAAAATTCCTAATAATATATTCCTTTATTCAACTGACAGTTGTCAGACTCAGATTCTCAGATTGCAAAAGCAAAATATTAAGACTGATGAAGCTATGGAAAAAAATGTTATACTAGCGTGCGCATTGGAAGAGGAAGAAGAAAATGAAATTCGAAAAAAAGAAGATTCTGGGCTCATGACATCAATTTGAAAAGGCAGTTAGTTAAACGGCAAATATTATACGTTATTGTTTTCTTATTTTTATATCTTTTTATTGTGTTGAAATTGGTGAACAATAAAGAATATTTGTATTGTATTGTATTGTATTGTATTTCCCGGCTTTGTGGATGATGTTGTAATTTGTTGTAATTGGATGTTGTAATTTTTGTTAATTTGTAACTTTAATTTGCGGGAAATTAAAACACATAATACTCATTATTTCTTTTTAGTTTTCGACTTTGTCTCATATTTCAATAACGTAATTAGTTATCGCAGTTTGAGGAACACCATTCGGAATCTCGAATGTCCGAAAACAATTATCTATAGGCATAAACGAAGGCCACATCTCCTCACAGGTTTCGTTTACTATGAAACGTTTCTCCTAATGCGTTTTCAAAAGCATCGTGGCATGGCAACACTATCGGTATTTTGAATACCTTCCGTATTTTCAGAAATGCGTGCGGACGGTGCGGATGACATATACCGACGCATCTGTCATCCGCATCGTCCGCATCGCATTTTTGAAAATGCGGAAGGTATTCAAAATGCGGATGACGTCATACGTAGGGCGTGTGCTGGTACTCAGTGTTGCCATGCCACGATGCTTTTGACAACGCATTAGGAGAAACGTTTCATAATAAACGAATCCTGTGAGGAGATCTCGCCTTCGTGTTTATACCTATACATCATTGTTTTCAGACATTCGAGATTCCGAATGGTGTTCCTCAAACTGCGATAACTAACTAAGTTATTGAAATATGAGACAAAGTCGAAAACTAATTGTAGTGTTTGTGATCGATACTCGAGTAAACATGATGTAGTGTTTGTGATCGATACTCGAGTAAACATGACGTTGTCTCGAGCACACGGGGGTGGGGTAGTCAGTCACGTATTAGCCACGGGCGAGAACGGACGTCTACTTGCGCAC
The DNA here is from genome assembly GCA_963932265.1 of Thymelicus lineola. Lineage (NCBI taxonomy): Eukaryota > Metazoa > Arthropoda > Insecta > Lepidoptera > Hesperiidae > Thymelicus > Thymelicus lineola. Next base: position 6,530 of record CAWVQL010000097.1, on the reverse strand, counting down.
TGGTGTGGTAACGAGCCAATTAACGTACCTTTTGTGACACGGAGTACTACATGTGGCGACGAGGTAAAAGGTTAGTGATAATATATTTTTTTTAAAAAACGGAGAGAGGAAGGTTGAATAAGTATGCGAGTACATTAATAAAATCGAATGGTCTAAAAACTTTATGCATTGGATGTATAATTGATTGTTAAATTACCGGAGGGTCAACATAAAATATATATACTTCTATCCTAAAAAATAAATAAATAAATAAACAATAATGTGTATCTAAACACTACCTGTACACTAACTATATTAAAAGAATATATTGAAGTAAAACATTATATTTATCTATGAGCTTACTTTACCAAACAATATCTAGGTACCTTGTTTTGGTTATCACTGCACTTGCATTTTATAAACCTCTTTTAATGATCCCGATGAATCATCGCGTCGCGGCATCGCCATGCGGTAGGCAGGTATCGCATTGGATTATTGTAAACAAGTTATTACAGTTTTCTACTACCACCAAGATCTGCACCGACGCCGCGACGGCGGCTCCAGGCGGGCTCACGCCCAGACCCTTCTGAGCACACCGCCGCGCACGTCCTACTCGTTACGGCATAATGACGTCGTCCGAAGACTACGCACTTGCCTGTAACGGTAGTGTATATAGGCAAAACGCTTCAGCGCCATCCATCTTCAGGGCTAGTTGCTTCGGCAGGTGAGTCGTTGTACACTCCTTAGTGGATTCCGACTTCCATGGCCACCGTCCTACTATCCATAAAATTGAGTTCAAATTACTAGTTGCTTAGTAGTTATAGTTTCGTCAGTAATAAATAGTTAGGATATATGTATTTAAAATCTTATTTTCAGTAATTTTAATATTTTTGTTATTTGATAATCAGCGCCTGACTCATCTTAACAGCATCATTATGTATACGCGTCTAACGTATCGCACTCAGCGAACATTTAGATACCGTACGTACCGTATATATGTTAAGATAAGTACCGTATATATGTTACAGTTATTGGTTTCACATTACATTACAACTCTTTAACATGAACTGTGTAGTGGTTTACTTTTGCCTGGACGAAGTCTTGATTAATATAATACCTGGACAACAGCGGACACACTAGTTACGCTATTATTTATCCGAGGCTATGACTTTAGTAATTAATAATTTTATTGGATTACAATTAAAGTTTGATAATTTAATTAGCTATAACGGTGCTACTAATTATTGACGTACTTAGGTTGATTTCTTGTGTCATAAACTCCTTAATAGGTATTTATCTACCTGAAGGATTGTTCATGTGGGTGATTTAATAAACTTAATAGTGTCATAAATTTTAGTACATACGTACTTATTGCAATAACTATAATGTGTGTTAAGGTAGTGCGAACCTACATGAAATTGTAAATCGTACGTGATCTACGTGATCGTGTGTTAGGTAGTGCGAACCTACATGAAATTGTAAATCGTACGTGATCTACGTGATCGTGTGTGTTAAGGTAGTGCGAACCTACATGAAATTGTAAATCGTACGTGATCTACGTGATCGTGTGTGTTAAGGTAGTGCGAACCTACATGAAATTGTAAATCGTACGTGATCTACGTGATTGTGTGTTAGGTAGTGCGAACCTACATGAAATTGTAAATCGTACGTGATCTACGTGATCGTGTGTGTTAAGGTAGTGCGAACCTACATGAAATTGTAAATCGTACGTGATCTACGTGATCGTGTGTTAGGTAGTGCGAACCTACATGAAATTGTAAATCGTACGTGATCTACGTGATCGTGTGTGTTAGGTAGTACGAACCTTCATGAAATTGTAAATCGTACGTGATCGTGTGTATTAGGTAATACGAACCTTCATGAAATTGTAAATCGTACGTAATCGTGTGTGTTGGGTAGTACGAACCTTCATGAATTGTAAATCGTACGTGATCGTGTGTGTTAGGTAATACGAACCTTCATGAAATTGTAAATCGTACGTGATCGTGTGTATTAGGTAATACAAACCTTCATGAAATTGTAAATCGTACGTAATCGTGTGTGTTAGGTAGTACGAACCTTCATGAATTGTAAATCGTACGTGGTCATGTGTATCAGGTAGTACGAACCTTCATGAAATTGTAAATCGTACGTGATCATGTGAATTAGGTAGTACGAACCTACATGAAATGGTAAATCGTACATGATTGCGTATTAGGCAACAAATGCCTTATAGTATGCCGTATAGTACTACAAATGCCTTATAATGCCTAGTTGACCGTATGTAGATGTGGGGACGAATTAATAGTGTATAAATTCCTATATTACACACTCAGTAGTTAACTTGTGCTCACCGGGAGCCACTTTTGAATATTTATTAAAACAGATTAATCCGAAACATTTGGATATAAACGCTTCAATGGTTTTGGTGATCGGTGACAGCCTGAACATTAGCAGGAAGCAATTGGTAAAATATATCGGAAAGTTATTGTTTTAAATAGAAGTGCCAAGTGCGAATTTGTGATGTGTGCGTTTCCTTATTCGAGTGATTTGGGTCCGGAAGAGGATGACCACATTTATAGATTGGATCGGACGGTGTATGGCTGGACAAATCATCATAGCGGTGTAGTATTTTGTTTTGATATAAATAAATTAATTTCATCATAAATTTGAATTGGCTAGGGGCAGTATGTGCCTGCCACTAGGGTATAAAGGACGGTTGGCTGGGTTGTTAGCTTTCGATTTGAATGGTGCTGTTACAAGTAGGGTAACAGGGTCTACTGAAGCATTTTTGGATTGTGGTAGTATTGCCACTGTTTCTTTTTGAATAATTGTACTAATATGGGTACAGATAGTTATTTGGACTGAATAATGAGACAATGGAGAGGCCCTCTTCTTTAAACATTGTACATCGGAGCATACAAGGCTTGTCCAGCAAGGAATTGGAAATAGAATTATTTATAAAGTGCTTTGATGTACATGTTTTATGTATAACGAAACATTGGTTGCCAGGCACTCGGAATCATGTTAGTATGGGTGATTGTAGGTTGTCTGGTGCATTCTGTGGAGAGACTGCAATTCATGGTGGATCGCTGGTGTTGGTGCACAGCAATGTGTCTTGTAAGGATCGTAAGGACATTGGTCTTTCTATTGAGCGCACTGTTGAGCTGGCCTGTGTGGAGCTGGAGCGGTTTGTTGTGGTTTGCGTGTATCGGCTCCCCTGTGGTGATTTTGCTGTTTTGAAGATACATTGGAGGATGTACTTAGGCGGTTATGTGTTTCTAGAAAGGATTGGTGGTGTGTGGCGGCCTCAACGTGGACATTTTGTCGGATGGTGCTATGGCTGCTGGGCTGCTGGGTTTGTTTAAGTGCTTTGGTTTGAATCCATTATTAAATGAGCCAGCCGGAGTGGCTGAGGCTACAGCTGCTTGTTTGAATGGTTTCTTTTGCAATTGTGGGATTTGAGTGAGGAGATGTTCAGTGGATTGGGGTCGGACCACTGCGGACGGAAAGTTTCGTTGTATGGTTCATTCACTGAGAAAAAACAATTGGTGGAATGTGGACCAATGGCAAAAAAAAATGAAATTTCAACTTTCAAAGTAACTCTTAAAGTAAGTGAACCTCTCATTCGAAAATGCAAATGCAGTTGACATTGCAACGGGGAGATCCAATCGAACTATATAAGACATTGTCTAATAACATGAATGGCGAATTTAATCAAATAATCTAGTTTGGGTATGTGTATAGCTAAAAATGGTAAATTTGGTGATTGGGCTGCTGTAGGTGTTTGTAAGGGTAGGAACGGAATGTATGACCTTTGCGCCGAGAAACAAACTTTTCTCCAGCTTTCCAGGAGTACGTGAGAAATTATACTAAAATCTTTGGATTTGTTTGTGTTCGGACGGAATCGGTGTACATGGGGAACAGAATTGTTAGTTCGGATAACGGGATGGAAGCGACTTGGAGTATGGTTGGCGGTGAGAACGGTGACGCAGGGTCCTGTGATTTCTATTACGAATTGTTATAGACGTGGCAGGCGAATTTTAGGATCGCTTCCGTGATGTTCCTATGGCATTGACCGGTTCGCTGGCTTCTCCACCGACGAAAGCATTTTTTTGTATTGTGGGGTCATATTAATAAAGGTAATATTTTGTTTGAATTTGAACATATAGTCACTAGAGGCTTAATTAAGGTCTTTAGGTCTCTGATGGTAGAGAGTACAGGTGGCTTGTGGGGCGTCTCAGTGAAAATGATGCAGCATATTATGGTTGTTATGGCCATGTTTGGTCGTAGTTTTTAATAAATGTATAGATCTGGGTATCTTTCCAGATCTTGTGAAGTGCAGCAGAATCATTCCACTTTTAGAGCGGGTGAAAGGGCCGATCTTAATAACTATAGACCGGTGTTGAATCGGGTGTTGACCCATTTCAGCAATAATGTGGTACAGCCAGGGGTTGGGCTGTTGAAGCATGTGTTTGAGACATGGGAGGCGTCGCAGAGTGCCATAGGTGTGTTTTGTGGCTTGTCTGAGGCATTTGATTGATGTTGGGCGCGAAACATTGCTTTTTTGACTTGGCCACTATGGTGTAAGGGACGGGGCCCTTGGCTTGATCGCGTCTTATTTGAGTAATAGTTTGTGCTACCTAATAAAAAAACCCTACCTAGTAAAAAAAAAAAAAGTCTCTTAAACTGAGTAGTGAGACATTGCATATGGAGGAATCGACGGTCTTTTGGGGGTGACCTTGGATAGTGGACTTCGGCGGGGCCCACATTTGGCGGGTCTCTCGACGGGGCTCGGTAAGGCTGCTTTTGCTGTTGGGAAAGTGAGGCAGTGTGCTGACGTCGAAACTGCTGGGATAGTCTATCTTGCTTGTTTCCGCAGTGTTATGTCTTTTGCCATCTTGCTGTGGGGCAATGCAGCCAATGTGGAGCAAGTATTAATATTCCAGAAAAAGGCTGTTAGGGCTATTTGTAGACTTGGGTCTCGGGAATCTTTGCGTGAGATGTTAAGTGCGTTAAGTTAAAGGTTTAAAGATTTTTATTGAACATAAAAACAGAGGTACACAATTGAGTTTGTTCGTAAACAACTGCTATAGTTAAGAAGTTAAGTAAGTTGCGTGAGATATTGAGTTATTCGTCCATTTATCGCGCGCATACTTGATGCAAATTTGAGACTTATGTGATTTTGACATGGATGCCATTGTCGGATCTCGTTCGGGTTTTTGTGGGACCACACGACAGGCGCCGGCTTTCGATTGAAGGAGGAATCGTCCAGGTCAGTTCACCCAGTTCGGGGTTCTGAGGTAACAAACATTAAAAAAAATGCAGTCGAATTGGGAACCTCCTCTTTTTTTTAAGTCGGTTAATGAAGAAATAAGCGCGTATAAACAAAATTTTGATATTGGTGAAAGGGGTGCATCAATTGGTTACGCCTTTGTTCCGCCTAGGTGGAGTGCAGTGATCTTTCATAGGGCTTGGTATTCATTTCTGTGATAGGGTCCCAAAATTAATGCGTGACTTGCCGATGGAAGCTTTCAAGGAACGTGTGAGGACGCAGTTGTTGGGCGAGGGATGTTATGGTGTGGACGAGTGTTTGAATGACAAGGACAAGGCAATGAAGAGGACAAGGCTCTGCAGTCGGTTCCGCCCAGAATGGTGAATACTTTTGTGTTATTGTCTTTTTTTGTAGTACTTTTTTAAAGGATGTTCTGAGGAGTTTCTTTGGGCTTTTCAAAATTGAGAAGGAGAAAGGAAAAGAGTACCGGAGATAGGAAACGGCACGCCGAATGTCCAACACTTGTGGAAGGAGATAAAGTATATACTTGGTACTTGTACTAGTAAGGGTTGATTGTGTTGTAACCAAGTACTTTCTCGATTAATAAATTTATAATAAGGAAGGGATGTAGTGTTTGTGATCGATACTCGAGTAAACATGATGTAGTGTTTGTGATCGATACTCGAGTAAACATGACGTTGTCTCGAGCACACGGGGGTGGGGTAGTCAGTCACGTATTAGCCACGGGCGAGAACGGACGTCTACTTGCGCACTGGTGTGGTAACGAGCCAATTAACGTACCTTTTGTGACACGGAGTACTACACTAATAAAAATAATAAGTATCTTGTGTGTGTATGGAAATTTAATTTCCCTCAAATTCAAGTTACAAATTAAAGTTTTCAATTATCTAGGTTTATTGACCATCATCCTCCAAGCCGGGAAATAACGTATAGAATTTGCCGTTCAACTAACTGCCTTTTCAAATTGATATTATGAACCTAAAATCTTCTTTTTTTTCGAATTTGACTTTCTTCGCCAATATGCAGGCTACTACAACAATTTTTCCATAGCTGAATCAATCTTAACCGTCTTCACCGTTTTTCACTAGAGGTTGGAAGAAACTGCAAAAATTGTTGGCAATACTGAAAAATCCGTATGGCGAATCCGGACATATGTGCGAGGGTATCCGCATACGGAGCGTCCGGGGCGGACGATGCGGATATATGTGCGTTCAACATAAGGGTGAAGGTATCTTACATCATTTCTATTGTATGC
>CAWVQL010000096.1:0-41328 GCA_963932265.1 Thymelicus lineola | reverse complement strand
CACACACACACACACACAATGGCTGCAACCGCCCCCCCCCCCCCCGCCCCGGCACCGCAAAAACTGCACCGACTTAATTATAAAGAGACAAGAAGCGCCATTAAATACCGATTCGTTAAATCTACGCTCTCGTGTTAACACCACGGATCGTCCGTCCCGCTCGGTTCCACGCGTGCGCGACAGAGAGAACGCTACGTTTGGTTCGACGCTGCGAAGGGGCGGCGTCTCGGATATAAGGTTTAGATTGACTGGGCGTTCTCTATTGAAGCTTTTTTGTTTGTCTCGTCGAGGTTTTCATTTGGTGTCGGGTCGCGCGCGCGGGCGGCTGCGTTCCGAGCGCTCCTTCCGCTGATCGATATGCGATATCGTCACCGTTACTAGAATATCGTGCGATGTTTTAAAGTTTGAGAACGAAGCGATCGACCGAGTGCCGTGAACTGTAACGATGTCGGAGCTGCGCGGTTCCCCGCCTTTATCACGCGGCGGCCTGGACGGAGGGTTCGGGGCTCCGCTGGCGGCGCTGAGTTCGTTGGCGGAGGCGCCTCCTCCGGCTCCCAACCCGCACGGCATCGACCACATCCTGTCGCGGCCGGCGGTGGGCAGCATGAGTCCGGGGCTGCTGGCGCCGCGGCTGTCGCTGGCGGCGGCGGCGGCCGGCATGGCCCACTACCTGCAGCACAAGCCGCTGTACTGGCCGGGGTTCCAGGGGCTCGTCTCCAACCCCATGGCGTGGAGGGACCGGCTACAATCTAGTAAGTTTGTTTTGTTGTAATGCTTTTGAAGGTTTTCTGGTGATATTGAAGATAGAGTAACGGCTTGTTGAGTAGGTGCCTATGACTATCACATTAATACAGTGTGAAATTATGTAGAGAAAAGTAGGTACAGTAGGGTAAAGTAAATTAAAATAAATACTATTAAAAACGATGTATCATTAAGGAATTTTACATTATAGGTAAATAGGTGTTACACTAATGAGTTACTTGACAAAGCGTCGTGACACTTTACGTTATAGTGATGTAAGAAAAATGGTGAAGCGGGACAACATTCGACACCTCGTTAGCTTGTCATTTTAATATGCTGTTAGTAGTTGGAGGTAGATCAGATAGTGTCCACCCAAAGGTTGTCTAGACCGTTATTCAAAGGATTGTAACCATTCGCAAGTGAATCACAAAGTTCGGTTTGCATTGTAAATACAGTTCCGTCTATGCGAGCGCCGTGTAAAAGATTTCAACGGGTGCTTATTACATTCCTTAGACGTTAATTAAATAGTAAATTATTTATTGTTAACTTTAAGTAAATATTGATGAGCTGAGGCTTTTATTTAGCTTCCAACGCATCTGCGACGGTTTGTTACGCAGGTCCATTAAAACGACGATAATTTACCGTCGGGTAGTCCGTCAATTTAGTCAGCGAGAAGTGATTTAGGTTGAATGTACCTATTTATGTTCATTATTAACATAATAAATTAATAGGTAAGTGACACTAACTTGGTTATTCCATGAATGAAGCGAAGTAAACATTTTTAATTTCATTTTTTTTAAATCAGGAATTGGTAATTACCGTGTTTTGATTGGCATTTTGGCAGTTAGTTTAGTGATGCATTTGGAAAATCATATTTATAATCTTAACAATGAAAATAGGGAAAAGGAAATAGGAACGGAAAATTAAAGGAAAGGTTTTATTTTTAAAGAAGATTCTTTGCTTTCTTAACACTATTTAGTTAGATACCTATGATAAGTATGAATTAATTGGATTTAGATCTGGTTGATCAATAATTTGCTTGATTAATTTTATTTTCGATATCGTTTGGGTACCAGATGTGCTAAGGAGTTTCTGTAGGCTTTTCTTCTCCTCCACGACAAAGCACCTTCCGAAAAGCCAAAAAATGACGTGCATAAGTGTATCAGTGATACCTACCTATATGAATAAAATATTTTGACTTTGACCTGGTGTAGCGCCACGTTACTGGAAAATTGCTATCTTCTAGGTGAAGGGTCACCTAGGTACCTATTGAAGACAAATTTTTGGGAAAATTAGAATTGAATTATTTTTAATAGAAATAAGCGTTTGCACCAATAAGGCCCGTTTTACCTAATATTCTATTTGAATAACAAGAAAATATTGATAAGGAAAAATAACACGGCACCCGGCGTAAAAAATAATTGTTATTAATAGGTATCTACTTGGCATAAAATAAATATGCGAATATTGTTTAAAAAATATTGAAATCAAACACTGTACTGTCTCACGTTATCAATCTGATCTGCATAACTAATTCAATATTGATTAACTAGATATTGATCTCAATCATTTTGGTTGGACATTCCAAATGGATAACATTTATTATGATAGCAACAACCCATAACTGTCCCACTGCTGGGCTCTGGGTTTCCTCTCACAATGTGAGGGGTACATGTCATAGCCTACCACGCTGTTAAATAAAATACATAAATAAACGCTGGCCAGGTGCGGATTGGTAGATTTCACACACCGTAGATTATATTATGATAGCAGTGATAGCCTAGCGATTAGAACGTTGGTGTCCCGAACGCTGGGGCTCGAGTTCAAATTGGCACGCACCCCTAATTTTCAAATATTATGTGTATTGCAAGTTAATTACTTGCTTCGGTGAATGAAAACATCGTGAGGAAACCTGCACTGAGAACACCTGAGAGTTCTCCATAATTATTTATGATTATGATTTAATTTTTTTCTCTTTATTTGGGTCAACAAAAAGTACACGACAAGGTTTACAATAATAGGTATATATATATATATATATATATATATCGGTGAGGCCATGAATCTCCAGTGAAGGTCCAGGGACGGACCTCTTTATTCTACAGCGCTTGTCTGATGCAGAGGCTGGCATCTATAAGAAATGTCATGTCATATTTAGATTAGGGAATTGTCAATAATGTAGAACAGATTATTATTGATCACGTAGTGTTGAAGTACTTTGGAATATTGATGTGAACGTTAGGAGAACTGGAAATATATCTATACAGCTGCAAACATTGAAAGTGGGTGGCTAAAGTTATCAATAAAATTCGAAATGATACAATATTAGAAAAGTTGCGGATACAGTAACTAATAAATAATAATTCATTATTAATAGAACATTATATTAATGTTGAAATAGACTCTAACTAGTATTATTTGGTAGTGTCAGGTACCTACCTAATTTTGGAGGTGATCGTTTAGATTTCCTGTGTGCCAAGTAGGTAATATCTACCATTTTTGTTTTGTACTTAATAATAACGACAGACTTTATTAACTATATTTTAGATTTATACTACTCGTAACTTTTTACTTCGTGCATAAAACATAGGATAGAATTAAAATAGAAAAATAGGTTGGAAAGGATTTTTTTTCATATTTTCAAGTAATTCTGAGGAAATTTGAAATTAATGTTCAAAAATCTGCAAGTAATCATAATTTTAAAAATTAATTAATTCACCAATTTAACGGGACATAATTTTAAGTAAAAACCATTAAAAAATTTCATTATTTGGATTTATTTTTATTTTTTGATATTTCAAACAATGGCATCTCACAGCTACCATACCTATTTGTTTTTTTTTAAACATCACCTATCTATCTAAGAACACTTGGGTTATGAAGACAAATCTAATGATATATTTTGTATACCTATGTATTTGGTTCAGCGGTTTGGAAGTTATGAGGTAATAAACAATATTGGATACATACTAGATACGCGCGAAAAACATCCCTTTCTTAATACTCTGGCAAAAACCTTCCTTATTAGTATTCAATTTGAATGATATATTAACTTAGTGTTAAAATTAATTACATTTTAAAACCCCAAACGTATCTTCAAAATTTATGATTTTTTTCAAGTGACACCTTTTCAAAAAAATTTACCTAAGAAAGGTAATAGTTTAATCATTTATCCATCATAGAATTATTAATTTGGGTAGTAAGGAGATTGGAGGCTATTACGAGAATTCCGGGGCCGTAGGGACTCCGCCGGGACGTCCGCCGGGACAGCCGTGGCGTCGGCCGACGGCACCAGTGGGGTAAAAAGTACAGATTTTTAAATTGCAAATGTTTAAAGTTATAATTATTGTATGATGTATCATGTGTAGTTATAGCACTTACAAAATCATAAATATTATATAAGTTAAATTATCAAAGACTTTATTTAGTTTACACCGTATTTGCTTTAGACTCTAGCTTACACCTAATTTTTGAAGACTTTAGTACCTACCTACATCTAATTTTGGAACACTATAGTTTACATTTAATTTTCGATGAATTCAGTTAACATCTAGTATGTATCTAGTTGTTTCAAGGAGAGACTTGGGATGAGGTTTATTCACTAGCCCAAAAAGGGTTTTAATAGAGTTGCAAATTGGCTACAGGAGAATCTGCTAAGCCTTAACACTAGCAAAACAAAAGTCCTACCTTTCTCAATCATATCTAAAAATTTACCTCCTGAATCTGACAACTTCACCATAGTTGCGCACACTTATGAAAATTATTTAATCTGCACTCGGGGCTTGTGTAATTGTTACAGGCTAGAAACAGTAAATTCTTCAAAGTACTTAGGCGTGACTTTAGATTCTCATTTAAAATTTGACTTACATATAAAAACACTTACTAATAGATGTAGAAAACTTACTGCTTTATTTAGAAAAATTCGACACGTAGCCGATAGTAAAATAACCAAAACTGTTTATTTAGCCCTGTGCCAGTCGATTTTAACATATTGCATTAGATACTTGGGGTGGTGCTGCCAAAACGCATCTTTTACCTCTGGAACGTGCACAACGCACTGTATTAAAAGTCATCAATTTTTTTACCATATCGTTACCCCACAACATCTCTGTATGAGGAAAGTGGAGTACTATCTGTACGAAAACTTTTTTACTTAACCTAGTCTTAAAACAACACAAAATATTACCGCCTGATCACAAAACCGCTAAACGGCGGTCTGATATAGTATATACAATAAATTCATTTAGAACTGCTTTTTCACATAGATTTCCCTGCTTTCTAGGTAGCTTCATCTACAATAAAATCTCGAAAAGCCACACAATTAGGGACTTAAACTCATATTCACTGAGGAAAATTGTAACTCGGTTCCTCCTGACTCTTGACTATGATGAGACGGAAAAGTTGCTCTCAATTCTTAAGTAAATAACTTCATTCGTTTCTCCCTAACGTACGATGTCATACACATTTGCACAAATCTTATCAAGTACACACATACACTCACGAACTTGCACACACACACACACACACACACCACGCACACACACACACCACGCACACACACACACACACACACACACACACACATACACACACACATACACACTAAGTTGCAGATTTTTCCTTTTTGTTATTAATTTATTGCATGTTAATTTTGGTTACTAAAATTGTTAAACTGTTATTTGTTAACTAAAATGTACTTCAAAAACTATGTTTATGTGTCACACATCAAATCTATTAGTTATAGTAAACGGATACCTTTTGGGAGAGTTCAGTTGCCTATATTACAGGTTTACGCCCAGTTTAGGCAGCTGACGAACATTTAAATTGTACCACTTACTATAAAAAAATGTATTACCCAACACCATGTACATGTAAACATTTTCTTGAATAAATGAATTTGAATTTGAATTTGAATTGAATTTGAATGTACAAATATGTAGTTAACCTAACTAGGTAATAGCGAAAGTTGGTTCCGTATTATTTGTTATCATACGATGGTTGCATGATCTGATAATACAAGGAGGTCTCCAAAATATAAGTTCCTATAGAAGTGGCTAGGTTTAGGCTGAGAATATTCAACAGTAGTGGCATTAAATACAATTACCGCCAGCTGAAAGGTTGTGGCGAATTCGTAATCTACTATGTATTTTATACAATTTGTATTGATGGTCTACTGAGTAGAACTTTTATATTGTAATGCACGGTACTTCCCAATCCACACATCGATATCACCACATGCTCTTGTGGTGCTAGCATAACTCATTGAAGTATCAATAACTAAATCTATTACGTAATAATATAAATTTACATATGTCTGTGAAGAGCAAACTTCATTTCTTCTCCTTTTTAAGAATAATGTACGTTCGTAGGAGTGAATATTTGACATTGTTTTAAGCTTTACATGGAGAAGAAGTGCGCAAAGCCACGTTTAGGTATACTACTTTATACATCTAATAATGCAATTATTTTACAATAACGTTTAGTAAAAAAATTATTCCATGTATAAATGAATAAAGAAGATCGAATACCTATAGATTGTTAATTTAGCAGGTGAATTTGCTTATCCGTTTCACAGAAAAGCTTTGGTGTACAAAAATGTTCATCATAAGTTTTTCTTGTAGGGAGATATTCTCTTATAACATGACCGATAGGTATTGAAATCAAACTAACATAATTGAATATAAGTATCTAATGATAATTATCTGAATCATCATAATTTGCGATTAAGGTTGTCTGTCGGTATTACAAAAAAACTCGTTAGTGATTAAAATCACGTCTCAATCATCCCAGAGGAAACTATAACTGAAATAAAATCTGCTTTATTTTCTTGTCCTGGATGTAGACCATCTGTGTGCCAAGTTTTATTTATTTATTTAATCGTTTATTAGGCAATCCAACAGCGTACAACAACAACAATAGATACAATATTAAAATATATATACTACGGCCAAAACTGGATTACACAGCTAGTAACTTAAGTAATATTAAGGGCTATTTTACATAGTAATAAAATATTTTTACATACTCTAAGAACGGTTGTTTAATTTAATGCGTGTGTGTGCGTTTGTGGGTGTGTGTGTGTGGGTGTGTGAGTGTGTATGTGTGTGTGTGTTTTCAAGAGAGAAAACGGGAACCAACCTTTTTTTTATCTATACACCTCACAGTTCACCGGTTATCTTACGGTAAGTTTGTAATTACATACATGCGAGTTGACCATCCACTATGGTATGTGACCAGTTGACCACCATCGCCCACGAACATCAATGACACTAAGGATATCACTGCTGCGTTGCTGTCCAAGAAAGAAGAGTATTCCAAGCCTTCAGCCACAATGCGATGAGTCAAAAAAGTGATATCTCGTAGCTTTAAGGTCAACGCACATTTATTCAGCTCTATTCAGCTTAAGCAGCCTTTAGCAGTGATAGCCTAGTGGTTAGAACGTTGGTCTCCCGAACGCGGGGGCCCGGGTTCAAATCCTGGCACGCACCTCTAATTTTCAAATATTATGTGCGTATTACAAGTTAATTATCACTTGCTTCGGTGAAGGAAAACATCGTGAGGAAACCTGCACACCTGAGAGTTCTCCATAATGTTCTCAAAGGTGTGTGAAGTCTACCAATCCGCACTTGGCCAGCGTGGTAGACTATGGCCTGTACCCTCACTTTGTGAGAGGAGACCCCGAGCCCAGCAGTGGGACAATTATGGGTTGTTGCTTTGCTTTTTTTTGCTTTTATTCAGCTTAAGTCCATAGAAAACAGCGATTTTGTATGGAGACGACTACGCATCCGTTCAGCTTTCCGCGTCTATTCAGCTTTCGCGGCAAGCGAGTAGAAAATGGGGACAAATGTGTTTTTTCATGCGAGTGCTATCTGCCGCGTTCAGCGCTTTTCCGCCGCGTACAGCGTCGAACGCGGTGGAACAGCGCCTGTTGATAGGTTGCGACGGGTATAGTTCTCGTATATTCGATTTATTATTACGTAATCGTTATTATTACGGCTGATAGAAGCTAAATAAGTGTAACCAAAATCGTTCAGCGAAACGCGAATGGCGGTGAATAAATGTGCGTTGACCCTTAAAGTTTACGTTGAGATTTAGAAGGCATTTACCAATGAAAAAAAAGCATCACTTTGCCAAATTACATTGGAGCAGCATAAACGATTAATGAGACCCGTGGCGTATATCAGCATAATGCCTATAACACCAAATATTATTAGGTTATTGTGATTATCCAAGCTGGCATTATCTAAATGTAATATGGGCCGTTATTAATTAATACATAGTATCGTATCGTTGCTATCAGTCGGGCGGTAGTGTGCGATACACTACACACTGCGCACTACAAGCGGACAGCCGACCGCTGTGGCTGTGTATAGTAATGCGTGTAACACTAATCTCCGCGAGCCCCACTCGGCCCCACTCGGCCCCACTCCATAGATAGTTAAACTAATTACATTCTATGAACAACATCACGGCCGCGACCGCTTCATGTCAGTATACCATTACTGACTGTAATGTAACTGGATTTGACTGTATATTTTAAATAAATTGATATTATAAACTAACTAGCATAAATTCACAGCTTTTATATTCTATCCCTGTTTTGTTTGTCGCCGTCGCAATAATCTATCTATCTATAATTTGCGGATAAGTTATCAGGTAAACTAATACTTATAATGTGACATTTTGACAGTTGTCATTAGAGCAGCAGCAGCTTGATGGAATATTAAGAACGGCAGTTTAGTATCAGTCACTGAAAATCTGATCAAAAATTATGATCTTAAATTAAAATTTAAAAAAACCCCGACTGCTTGATTTATACTACACATAGCTAAGAACACTATCGATTAAGTCACCTTTCATACAAAAAAAAAATTGATCACAATCAGTTCATCCGTTTGGGAGCTACGATGCCACAGACAGACATACAGATACACAGATACACAGATACACAGACACGTCAAACTTATAGCCCCCCTCTTTTTTCGTCGGGGGTTAATAATGTTTGGCAAACGTTGATTTCTTATTAGGGAAGGAAAATTTGCCATGAAACCCATACCTATTGATTAGTGGCGGGGCGTGTATAATATGACTGTGTAACTTTCAAATGACTAGTGCCTAGATGTATCTACTAGGCAGAGTTATGGTACTAGAGACGATGGTAAACTTGTCAGAAGATTTTATTCTTATTTCTAAACTATCCATAGGGATTTTCTGAAGCCATAACTTAAGCTTTTGAAAAGTAAAAATAATAATATGTAATTAAATGCTTCCTTTATCGCCAGTGATGATCGAAACGCGTCCAATTTGCGATAATGCCTTATAATACCCAAATCGTCGTTCACGCGCCGCTACTCCACGTGATTAATTTAATAATAGTGTTATCGGTATCAATATCGCGAGCTTATTGCCCGATACTGATATTGTCGCAGTTAATATCGGTCGAGATATCATTATCCATGCTCGCACATCCACTACACGTTGTACCGATACCTAGATATATACGGTTATGGCGTTATGGAGTGTGTTAACTCGGTGTTGGAAAACTAGTTCATGTTTGAAGTAGCTAGCGTTGATTTTGAAGTGTTTTATGCTAGCCATATGAAAACAAATGAGGCGTTTCTTTTCATAGTTTCACAACAGCATTTATTGAATACGTGATTGTCCCTTTGTTATACTTTTCAGTAGCCCTTTACTGCTTCGGTGATGCCTTTACTGACGTCAATGGAGACGCTGGCAGTTTACTTTTACTCCTTTTTTAACTAGTTATATGAAAAAACCGATTAATTATGTGTCATGCCACGCGCAATGGAGATTTCCGTAGTTGTAAGTCCCTCGACTATTAGGTACTCATTAACTACTTATGCTAATCTGGCCGTGATAGTTTTATTTTTAAATTCATCATAATTATATGCTACTACCGTACATGTTTTCACATGTCCAACATCTACCATTTAGCTGACAGGGGGGGGGGGCACTTGACTCTACCCAAAATTAACACTTTAAAGTTTTCGCAAACAGACCCCAGAACCAAAAAATAATCTTTGCAGATCTACAATATTTTTGAAAGACCTTTTGAATGATAACCCACACTAATACGGGGTACCCCCGCAATAATACGAGAGAAAAATAACTCATCCCCACTTTACAGGTAGGAGAGGTACCCTGAAAAAGATTTTGTTACACCACTTTGTAGTTTAAATTATCTAATATGCATATCCATGACAAGTTACAGCTTTCTACCAATCAAGGTCTCTGCACTATACTGTGGATGGACGGACGGACGGACGGACGGACAGATATACACGGTGAAATGTAAAAACCAAAAGAGACTTTTAACGATCTTAATGTTGCGTTCTGTTTACTTTTACAATGAACAGGCCAAGACTAGCTGACATGACACACCTGTGAGAATACAGTTTTGAAATGTTACAAGTGTTAGTTAATTTCTAATACACTCTGAACATTGAACAACTAGAAATTCACGGAGATTAAAATTGTCAATTGTAAGAGAGACCGATGATAGAACATTAAGATACAGATTTTACATTGTACATATTTTAATATTTTTCTTTTCTTATAGGTAAATAAAATAAAAATAAAAAAGCCTTTTATTCCAAGCTTATCATTAACATTTTTTTATGGAAATAGCCGGCAAATGAGCTGACGATCCACCTGATGGCAAGTGGCTACGGTCGCCCATGGACATCAGCAACACCAAAGGCATCACTGATGCGTTGCCGGCCAAGAAAGAGAGAAGAAAAAGAAAGAAAGAAAGAACTGACTCTCAAGCCCCCAACCGGAACACGACGAGTCTATAAACAATTAACTTCTATAACGAGTTTATAAATTTCAATTAAATTTTATAACACTCATTTTAATTAAAAAAACTCGAATTCATTACATAATTTTTTTCTCATAAGTCGTCATTTAAATAAATATTCTTTTCACATACCAAGCTTATATTAAGTACTTCACTGATGTACTTGATATATTAAATAAATGGCATATAAAGTCGAAACCACCTACGCACAGTAGCGAGCGTAATACAATGTTTGTATCACGACAGGAATGGCGGCCAGATAGCTAGTTACTATTGGTAATACCGCTAATACCAGTAAGTGTAGTTGAGCTGATGTCTAACAACGGTGTATTATCTAGATATGGCATATTGCTGTAACACACACCATACACCATGTTTAGCGATTAGCTCAGCGCTCAGCGATCTGGTGAGCCGATGATCTGTTGAGCTGTTGAGCCGTTGAGCTGGAGAGCCGGACCATCTTCATCAGTAATTGGCTCCTCTGGTTCTAATCACATAATACATTAGGATCGATTTACACGGGCTGATGGTTATTGCCTCATGTTAATTACACTGGCGGACACCTTAATTGAGCCATCTTGATTTTATTGGTAAAAAACTGTATTTGAATTGAAATATATTTCAAATATGTAGTATGTAATATTATATTTTATACATTATATTATAGAGGAGGATATTTTAACAAAACAATATTTTGTACGCAATATAAATAAAGTCTATTCCGAGGTATTTTGTGATTTTATTGCTGTATTTCATTATTTCTTCTTCTTCCATCTTTCCTTTATTTTATGGTCACCAAAACGTCTGTGATGACTTTGGTATTACTGAGGTCCATACTCCATGGGTGTTGGTGACAACCATCAGATGGATTGTCTGCGCATTTGTCAGCTAGTCACAAAAACTAACAGGTGTCAGGTAGATATTGAAATTTTAGAATGTCGAGTTGTTAAGATCTCGTAGGCTTAGTTTCTGTAGGTAATGTTTATGTGACGAGACCGATCGCCCAAACCAAGTTTATATTTACATAATACTCGCCCCATAGTTTTTCAGTTATAATTATTGTACATGGTATAGAGTGAATGTTGTTGATATAGGTACCAAGTGTCATTGTCGCGGAGTTTCTTGTAATCAGTTAATATTGTGGAGATCCGCGGATGGCCATTACCGCGCCGCTAATTGGGGCTTAGTGACACGCCCGACCCGCTCCCAGCTCACAGCTCACAGCTCACATAGACTACGACGTACGTACCACACTATTAACTCATACAACATTAATATGACGGATTTATTGTAGAAAACAAAACATTAGCGCCAACTCGATGATCATTGAACGTTGCAAGCCGTCACCGCGCCGGGCTGGAGTAAAGAGCTTCAGTAAAGAGCTTTAAAAAATTTAATCGATAGTGCAGCAGCATTAAAATCATATAAATTTTCCCTTATAATTGCTAGTACATGCTGTGCCTGAGCGTAAAATGTATCAGCAGATCGCATAATGAGATGATAATGTTTTTTAAATCAAATTTTATTATTTAGGTCTAACTATATAAAAGTATATCCACACCTGTCTAAGTTGTTGCGGAATAAATAAAATTAATAAAGCCATAGGAAAAGCAACATGCATAACATCGTCCCCGCTGCCCGACCGGCCGGCCGGGTAGCCCCGCAGTGGGCGCCTAACCCTTGAAATTATTAATTAGTAGAGGGCGGTGCGGTCGCAGCACGAATGAAGTGGACACATTTTTTTAATTACCACCCTCCCCCACCCCCGGCTACCCCTCACCCCATATGACAGCAGTCCGACGGCATATGTCGGCGAGATTAAATTTGAAGTTTTACCGAATGCAGTTTTTGAACCGGATGGCGTTATTCAATATGTGAGCCCAATTTTATCCGCAGCAATTTTCAGAAAAAGCCCACTGGTTCATTTTTGCATGTGAGCTTTTTATCTGCGGTCGTAACTTTTGCACATACGTTTTTAATTGGTTGGGTGATCTCATGAAAGTTAATTTTATGGTGTTATCAAATTTATTTGCTGTCGTTATCGATCTGTTACCCTAAAATAGATAGCTGTTTATTTCCCTAACATAATACAACTTTCAGTATACAAACACTCGAATAAATGTAACTAAAGAAAACCCTAATCCTATTTAGAGACATTTCTAACCTCCGATAAAATATAATTATAACTAGTATTACAAACATTCTATTCCGAGTGGACGCATTAAAAATCTCAGTCGCCATCTTCCAGCAATTACCGCACGATGGCGCTGTATCGCAATTATACTTTGGCCGACATAAAAGCCGGAGTACAATCTCGCCGAGCCTAATGAAATTAAATTAAGAATAACATAATACCGTCGAGGGCCGCACCGCACATTTTCACCCCCCTCCCGCCCGCCGCGCCGCAACCCTACGACTCCATCTTTGTTTTTCGAAATGAGGTGACGGTTATTATATCGTTGGTGCGATGTGGCATAATGTCGTTCGTTGTACTTGTACGGGAGAGTTTCGAGTTTATTGTTATGACGACTTCATGAGAAGATGTTTGTATGTTACTTTGTTACTCAATCCTTACGTGTTTGAGAGATATAACAATAACAATAATGCCCTACAATTTTATGCACAATATAGCTGCTTCGCTAGTGATCTAAGGGGATTCGAGATTCGATTGAAACGATCGATCAACGATGAAAACAATACAAGCGATTGTTTAAGAGGTTCGACATTTTATGCCAACATTACATACATAGTGAGATTTATACGTCTGTACTATAGTGATGTTGGTCACGGCAAACCAATGTATTACAGCCACAGCTGAATACATTCAGTTTTTGCGGCACGTAATGATCCGTAATACACTTCGCTAACGACAAACCGATCGCATTCCCGAAACTGTCGCGACGCGCAAAAACAGCGTAGTGTTATATTAAATCAGGGACGGAGCAAAAACTGTCCACTCTACAATGTACATGGCGGAACCCGTATACACAGTATTATAGAAAGTAACAGGGCCTCTAGTTAAAACCATCCTAATTAATTTGTATAGGACTAAAACGAATAGGGCTGTAACCAAGCTACGGCAGAGCCAAAAGGAGGGGTATGATTTGATCCGTATGATAGAATTTGCGGACTGGAAAAAAAATTTAAGCAGCAGAAGCAGTTTTTCAATACAAGTGTATTTTAGATTCGCTAGGAAATAACTTGACACAGAAAGATACAAACATAGACACTTGAAACTTATGACGCCCTTCTTTTTGTGTCGGGGGATAAGAATGGCGAGTAATTGGGTCACAGCTACCTCCATGAGGAACGCCAAAGACATCACTGATTGTTGCTAAACCAAGAAAGAAGAAAGACAAAAGGAAGAAAGAACTAGTCTCAAGCTGAACCAGTATAGAGGATAATGCAGAAATCAGAAGGTACTGGTACACATAAAATATTAAAGAACAATACATTTTACAATAATTGCAATGATAACAGGAATAACAGGAAAAGACAGCTAAATATTCGTATAGTTATTAATGGCAGCATAAAATCTATCTATATCTTCTTTTGTTTCGGTCCTATTTCCTCACCCAGTCGCTAATCGTCAAGTGCACAGATTGTAGCAGATCGTATGATCGTGTATTCATGGCACATGCCCGCTCGAGCGGCAACAGTCATAGAGCACGCAATATTAGCGAGCTACAACCAATAAAGAGATACGCTATCGCGTCACACCGGTAACACCTGCTCGCAAGATAACGGGTAAAGGTGCGCTCACACTGCGATCGTCATCAATATATTTACTTTAGTCTTATACAACAACTTGTTTGCATGTTTGGATGTTTAAAACAATAGTTGAACAGTGTAATAATATGTACCTACATGTTATACGAGTATTGTAATTACTGATATTATTAACGACCTATTTAAAAATTTTGGGGACCCTTATGTTTATGAACTAATTTAAAAGAAGCTGCTTGCTATTAAGTTTGCGTGAAGGTAGAGCTAATATAATTATTTATTGTATTGCCACGCCATTACCAGTCTTATTATTAATTTTAATCTTTATATTTTTGTATATACATTCAGTTATGTCAACATTTTGAGTATTTGAAGGATGATACCTATTGTTCTTGGCTTCAAAACAATTTGATTGTAAAATTGCTTATATATCGTCTACTTTTAAAATGACTGCGCCTGTACTAAATATTATTGATATAACCTGTATGTGGTGTATGGTATGTTATTGATTTTTATTTATTTAATACAACTTTTAAGTGGAAATACTGATTTCTATTTATTTCATATAAGTATTTCCTAAATACTGCTACTTAAACATTGCAACAATAAAAATGAGAGGTGTCAAGGGACACCCGGATGGAACGAAGTTCCTTTCGATTTAAGTATTGTTTGTTACCCTACTAGCGTGATTCAGAAAGTTGTACAGCGCCATCTCTGTAAAACTTTCTGAATCACTTCAAAAAGTATCGTGGCAACTTTACGTAAGAAAATTTTCCGTCTAGCCCCCTTTCATAACGCGCAATAAGGAACTTCGTTCCAATATATTTAGTGGGGACGCGATCATTTTTATTTTTTAAGTAAACGATCGCATGTTTAATTATGTGCAGAAGTGTGAGTGAGGCCTAATGTCATCGAGTGACAGATGCGCTGATGAAGATAATGTTGGTACGAGGCGTGATTAAACCTCGCGAGTCGCGACATACAAATCATATGAGCGGACCGCGAACACACGGAGCGCCTTCGATACCACGTGACAGCGGAAACAAACCTGCTTATTGAAATGGAATTGGAACGTCGTTCAAGAACTTTAGGAAATTTTAAAGTCGCTTATACACAATCACAGCTTTCAATATTCATAGCTAATAGTAATAAAATAACATTAATAACAAGGAGAGAGGTTGAATGTTGGGACCTTCCGACTAGTTTTGTAGAAAAAAATCATTCCCCTAATTTGAGAATAGAAGAAGATTCTGTAGAAATGCGTAAAATGGAACAAGGTATATTGTATTATAGCATAATTATTAATAAACATTCTCCTGAGGACTCGCAAGTCGCAACGTAACAATGAAACGTAGCGCAAGGAAAATCGTTAAATAGGACAATTTTGACCAAGCATTCATTAGTTCAGTAACAACCCTGTGAATAGGCATAAAAGTTAGCAAAGTGGCGCCCTCTGCGTGGCTTATTTGCTCACGTGGCGTGTACAGTCGCGTAATAAACTGAAGCTCTCGAAGAAAGGCCGCATCTTTACAGAGCTGCGGAGGCAGTTTTAATTGCTCCGCGGTCTCCTCGAGTGTACTTCTGGGGAGACGCGGCTCGGTTGTGATATTAGTATGAAAGTTTCAAACGGATGCAATGAGACTGTCTTGTCATGTGTAGAGTGGTTTGGTTTATTTCAGGAATAACAATGGTGAATTTTCCTCAATGTTCCTCTAAGTTTCATTGTTTGTTTGTTGTTTCTTATGTAGTTCCTATTTACGAGGTTTGCAGATTGACAACGAATGATACAACTGAAAACGTATAGTAGTTAAATTATAACAGTAAGGTAAGTTAAAGTAGCAAGTGAGTTAAATGTAGATCGCATAGAGATAGAAGGGGATATTTTTACGGTAAATTAAGCCGAGATAACGCAGTAGTAATTATTAATATTAAGTTAGGGTCGGTGTAAAAAATAATGTGTTCTACAATGACGTTCGACCTGTGTAACTGTGTGTTTTTGTAACTTAAATCATACTTAAGAATATAAATATTAAATAAAGAGCTAGAAGACACTCTTCGATACAAATAAAAAGTCATATCAGGAACTAGAAAGTGAAGTATCAAAAACTGTAAATAGTGTAGTTTCAACGTGAAATTGACTATCAAAGCAGTCATTATTACTTTAATGACCTATTACTGTTCTCAGTAGGTAGTAGTTGCTAACAAAGAAACAGACAACATCGTCTGTCAACATGTCAAGAGTTTCGCGCCACCGCAGTTTAGTCATGACTATCTATGCAACTGGGTCGAAATATCGGCGTAGCAAAATATATACATATACACATATCGTGAGTACCTACTCATAACATAGTAAAAACATACTCTGACTAAGTATATTTTTACTTTTTAAAATCATGAAAAAACAGTTTATATAATTATGAAAAATTCGATAGACATGAAGTGTGTCACAGATGTCGCCACGGGCGCGCGAGGCGAGTGGTGGCGAGTGGTACATAAGGTCCCGTCCGCGACCCTCCGAGCCCATCCGCATGTAGGCACGTTAGCCAACACCGTTCGCTCCTCGTTACCCCGAGCTCCCCTGCTGAGGTTGAGATGCTACAGCCACCATTATTTAATGTGGATTCCATATCTATTTTTATTGAATAATATTTTTAGAATAAATAACTAAAATTACGAAATAAATAAATAAATAAATGATGGTTGACTAGCAGATAATGCTTTTAGCATTAAATCCGCCTTTTGTACTAATACATTTTGTATGGTTCAAAAAAGTTTAAATAAATAAATAAAATATTTACGATAACTTGAACATTAGGATCGCTTTGGGTGAAGACAATCTTGTTTTATTTATAAAACGCATACTTGGAAGTTGTAAAAATTATATTATCATTCGAATACAGCTTTCCGATATTTCAATATTTCATTTAGTCACTTAAATGAAAATGAAAGTTCAACACATAAATTGAAATCATGAGGCGCGTGCCGAAATCCTGAATTACGGAATAAATCCCACGTCCCGCGGAAGGCATGGAAACCCTATCCCAAGGGATGAAGGGTTGTGAGCATTGCGCGTGGTGTGGTGGCGTGCGGCGACGTGCGGCGGCGTGTGGCGACGCAGATTCCAGACGTATAATTGTGAATGTAATTGTTATTACCCACTAACGTTCTAGTGTACTGTAATGGTTGAGGTCGGAGGCGTGAGAGGGAGGGAGGAGTTTTATTGTTTGTCAACTGGCTCCATGAGCTGCGATACCTTTGCATACTAATTATTCAGAACAACATTAAGACGGTGAAATGAGGAACAGAAACACGGACTACCCTACGATCTGGAAGTAAAATGCGGGTATAATGAAATATGTCAATTTTCTTTTGTTTGTTCTGTGTTGTGCTTTTTTGGGTAATATACTTAAATTGTAAGAGACCATTGTTTAATTAAGGAATCCGATCGCAAAACATTAAAGCAAACATTAAAGTGTTTATTTAGGGGCAAGTGCATTTACATAAAATGGGTACTCCTGAAGAAGTCCACTGTGTGTATAAAACACAAAACGGAAATATGGTTGCAATAATATCCCGCGAAAATGTCAGACTTGCATTTGCGTAACATATTCTAAACTTATCATAATATTAAAGAAAACAAACAGCAGCGAGCGGTGCGGGCGGTGCGGCGACTGCGAGCGAAGAGTTTTTCAATTGTGGGCGCGGAATAATATCAAGTGGCTGCATAATGCATGGCGGGCGTGCGGTGCGGTGCGGTGCGGAGCGGTGCAGTCAGTGATGCCAATGTTACGGCAATTACCGTGTTCTACGGCTTTCAGGCCAAAAAATCACAAAATCCACGGCCTACGGCTGCTATCCTGTGGCCATAGCAAAGTCTACGGCTTTTGGCAAATTCTATGGCTTTTCGCAAATTCTACGGTAGTTAATTTATTTATAACAAATTTACTTTTATAGACAGAAAGTATTCGACTGTTTTATAGGTCTACGGTTCGACTGCGAATGGAACATTGTGCCGATGACCTTTTTTTTTGGCCTGGGTGCGTTAGGTTCAACCTGGCACAGCAAGTCGTCCGACAACTAGGTACTCACATTATTTACGTATACCTTAACAAACTTGTCATGTACCGAGGTATACGTGATGGCCACTACTAACCATCTTTTTATGAAAGCAGATTCCATTAAACTATTTGGACTGAACAACAGTCGTCTACAGTAGGATCTACGTCATTACCAATTGTAGAAAATTTTTCCATTATCTCGGTTCTTTAGGTGCTATTACATGGTTTCCTTCAGCGGCAAGTGGCTCCATTCTTTTCACATTATTATGATGCCAGATAAGCACAAAAGGATATATTGAAAGAAAGAAAGAAAGAAAGAAACATTTATTTCGTTATTGCAAGATATTTGGAAGTACCATCCCACCAAAAACATAAATGTAAAAAAGGAGAGCCAAGTTCAATACAAAAATTATGCTTGGCTGTGGGCTTCGCCGCAAAAAGAATGGAGATCTAAATGAGTGCCAAGTTCTATGCAAAATCGAAATATATATTTATAGGAACAAAATAACATTATGAACAAGTATTAAACACTATTTCTTTGCTTTATTGGATATCTATTACAATTGCTGTTATTTAAAAATGTGAGATCTTAAAGTAGGTTACATTTGACTTGGCCAGTTTTTATCAGAATTAAAATGTTGAATTACTTTATAAAATGACTGATGTAATGAAAACTGGCCAAGTCAAATCTAACCTACTCTAAGATCTCACATTTTTAAATAACAGCAATTCTAACAGATATCCAATAAAGCAAAGAAATAGAGTTTAATACTTATTCATAATGTTATTTTGTTCCTATAAATACATATTTCGATTTTGCATAGAACTTGGCACTCATTTAGATCTCCATTCTTTTTGCGGCGAAGCCCACAGCCAAGCATAATTTTTGTATTGAACTTGGCTCTCCTTTTTTACATTTATGTTTTTGGTGGGATATCATTACTTTTTGTAAAGAAAAATATACCCTGTCCACAAATCTTAGAGACTAAATAGACGTTTCATGGATGACCAGTTTCGGGTGTAAATTAAATAGTGATGACCATAAACTGGAAAGTGAATCGGAAAAACATTAGCTTTTACGGTGAGTCAAATATTTGTATGATCATTGAAGAGTCCCTAAAACTGGTATAAAAATAAGTTTAAGCAACCATATTATCATATATAATTATATTCATAATATATTTATCCTGATTATCTGAATTCAAAAGTTATTCTGCTTACAAGAACAAATATTTGGTTATGGTTATATTCGGTATACAGCTAATTTTATACTGTTTAGCCGAGTACTAAATATCTAGCTAAATATGACAAAGAGGCGATTCTCACACGGCTCCGCGCACCGCAACACAGCGTAGATCTGCGTCACCGCGCATTGTTTTATTCTGTGGTTTTAATGGTGTACCAAAGTATACCAGCTTCTATGGAAAACACGCATGGTACAACACACTACAACGACTTTCTGCGAGGGACAGCAAAGGGAAAAGTGTCCGTAAAAACGCGTAAAATTACGGGTAGGGCTACGGTGCGGTCTACAATAGCTATGTTCAAATATCTATTTGACGGACACTAGCGCCATTGCTTAGGGTGGCATAACTCAGCAAACTTCACTCCGTTTACAACAGCCATGTTCATTTATTTATTTTTATTTATTTATTTATTTATTGAACGCCAACATAATAATTATGCATTAGCTCAAACACAATAGACTTATGCAATAGCAGTAATTTCTTAATGCTATTATAATTATAGGCGTAGACAACATGCATCCCGTTAAGCGAGTAAATGAATAGGTAGGTAAATGTTAATTTAGCTACGTTGGTCGATAATAATAAGTTGATAATGAAAGTAATTATTAAAATTAACAAAATTAATAAAAAGTATACAGTGCGTTCGATATGGATAATGATACACTTAAAATAATATTAAAAATTATACAATTCAATTAAAAAAAAAATACCCAGATTACAATTGTCAAATTTTAAAACTTAAAAGGAATAAAAGTTAAATTAAATTTCGAATTAAACAATATTATTTAATGTTAAAAATTAAATACTGATAACAAAATTAATAAATAAATTATATAATTCAATTTTAAAAATACCCAGACTAAAATTGACATTACAAGTGTCAAAACTTAAAAGGAATAAAAAGTTAAATTAAATTAGATTTCTGATTTAACAACATTATTTCATGATAAAAATTAAATTTTGGTAACAAAATTAATAAATAAATTATATAATTCATATATCTGTCACACACTAGCGCCATTTAGAAACGGCCATTATTGGAACCTCTATTTTCTGTAAACAGCTGGAAACCTTTTCAACTTTCCCTTCATATAAAATGGCCCTCGTTCTACTTCAATACTCCATGCGCTGAAGTATGCCATATTGAGCCCCGCGTGCACAGAGGCCTTAGTGCGAGTTTTACGTGACATAACGGGCTCACAATGTAAATGCAATTTGGCTAAGATTTGTATGGGATCCAAGTTTTTCTTTTCACTGCCGCTAGATGGCTCTGCTTCAGTCCCATACAAATTTTGTATGGGGACACCACTTATTTTTCGACTTTTTTCTATTTTTTGATTTTATCCTATGCTTACACACAATTACCGAGCTGGATTCCAAATTTCATCCTTCTAGGTCATCTGGAAATAGGTTAGATTTAGGTACTATATGTCAGTCAGTCAGTACTAAAATTTACGACTTTTTGACCTTCATATCTTTATAACCGTTTGAGCTAGCTTCATGAAATTTGGTCTTCTACATGTCCTTATGGATATAATTAAACACACGTAGTTTTATGTGTTTACGTTAAAGAGGTTATGAGTTATAAAAGGGTCAAAACTGGCACCAAGTGGTTCGTGTAATATTACACTTGGCGCTGGCTAGCCAGTTCCTTTGCTTGAACTTGGCTTGACACGCTGCCGCGTGTCTAGATCGTTTTGCTGACCAAGTAGAACGCAGGAATCTCATACACTCGAAATGCATCATAACTTTGGACTGATCATTTGGACAGATCATGTTAATTAACTTCTGCCACAAACAAAAATTGAGTCGAAAACGAACACAGAGTCCGTAACATGGTTCCCCACAAAACAGAATAGTTAGCAGTTCTGTAAATATTACGCCATCCATTACCGCGCGCGCACCAAATCCTAATAGACGCCGCGATACCAAAGCCTACATGTATAGTTTACTCAGTCCACAGAAACACTCACTGAACCGAGCGAACTTCACCCTTATCTGTTAGGAATACAGTTCATGAACGCAACAGATCTTTCAGGTTTTGCGGCGGAGTGAATTGAAGCTTATTACGTGGAGGTAGAGTTTAAATTGGTGTGCTGAGGACTCGCGGTTCAGACAAATCGATGTAGTATGTTGTGCCGTCGGTTTATGGAGCGCGGAATGGAATGGACGGAGTAACAGGAACAGAGGTTTGTTGTACATAGCGGGAAAAGGGATCGCTGTGGTATTCTCACTTTGGTGTTAGCGCCTAAACTTCTCGTCACATCTTGTTTTTGAGGTGATACTGATAACGTCTATTAAATCGATGCCGGGTGCACGCACGAAAAATCATGACTCATCTGTTACGTTCCGCGAGCGAGCGAACAATGATGAAAGCGCCATCTATGAGCAAAACTATATACATAAATAAGTCAAAAAGGAACTTGCTGAAAAAATAGTTTAGTTGGCGTAGTATAGATGGCGTTGTAGTATAAAGATAGTTTAGTTGAGGAGTTCTAGACGGTGTTTTAGTATAAAGATAAAAGTTTCTAATTATAAGTTAATTTCCAGAGATAATATTATATTCGAGCACTACTTCATCAATGTTTTGTCATGACGTTGTCATGTTAAACTACCGTCCGTAAACCGACTTTACAGACAACCGTTTTTCTCTATTTTAAAAGAAACGCTAAGTGAATGTATATGAAACTGTTTCAGCTTAAGGTTCCGTAGCAAACTGGGAATCTTTATATTTAGTTTCAGTATGTTAGTCTCTCCTACAAGTACGATTTTTCCACAGAGGCAACAGGAGTAACTTCTATCCAATGATTTGATATTTGTTAACGGGTTTTCCAAGATTGCAACATTTTATTTTATTTATGTAAAATAATCAAAAGCAAATTAGTTAACTATCATCAAATGTAATGAAAAGTGATTACATAACTAATATAAATTAAAAAATACTCCGCTTGCTGTCAAAAAACGTATTATGATATACCTTTTTGCAATTCTTATGGTGAGTTCTTTAATTTGACACCCTTATTGCATTGTTTTATTTATTTTTATTTTTTGATACTTCAAACAATGGCATCTCACAGCCACCATATTTTTTATTTTTTTATTTCACCTATCTAAGATCACTTGGGTTATCAAGACAAATATAACGATGTCTTAATTGTATAAAACCGTACAGCAGTTTGGAAAATACGAGGTAATAAATAAAGAATATTATACACATACATACACACATATACAAAATACGCGCGAAAAACATACATACAACCCTTTCTTGGCAGTCGGGTAATAAACCTTTAGAATAGAATCATCTCTTTTCTTCATCCAGTCCATTTAGGTATTCATATAAGCCATCGTGTAATACGGGTAATGCTAATAAACATAATACATAGCCCATAACTCTCTCGAAAACAATACAAAGTGTACCGCCGTAAACAAACTACCTCTGCGTAAAAGTTACATTAATATTAATGCAGCATGCCATTAACCCCGTAGAATTGAAATGTTGTTGTATTAATATTTATTTTTGTACACGTAAATCAATTCGCAAAGGGTTTCGTGGCGAAGTGGTTCCGCAAATTAATTTTAGAGGGAATTTATTTAAATGGAGACAATGTAGTACAATATTTTAAGCTTGCTAATGTAACTACTGCTAAACAATCTATATACTTTTGTTTATCTTATTTTCAGTCTTTAATATTTTATCCTATAAGAGCTTAATTATTCTGGTGGTTAATTTAGAAACAAAACACTTTATTTAAGCGTGAATTCTACTGTAGGTTTATAACTTTGTTCCTAACTAACGTACCTATGTGTAATGAACTTGATGAATGATGAAATATTTCTTTATCCGATAATTTTGTTAAACTATTTTTGTTATATAGTTTAATACAGATACAGACATAGACCACCCATAGACATTTACAAGCTCAAGTAATTTTGTAAGTAGTGACATCAGCTTCCTATCTACGTTCCCTTTGTAACAGCAACTTGCACACATATTTAATCATCCGGCATGTCTTCAACGCGTCAATCAATTTCATTCGACAATTAGAGTCGCGCGGGCGCCGTTGAGACAATATCACAAACAAAACAAAACGCATTGAGCGCGATATTTTATCGCATAAATGTTTTGATGAAGCCTCGGGATCCCGTGGGACTGGGAGCCGCCGGGGGGAGGGGGAGGAATGAAATGAAAATAATGATAAAAACGGAGGGAACATCCCGTCTGTCCTGCGAGCGAATAATAACAGCTCTGAATGCGATTGGCTGAACGTTGTCGCTGACTTTAACTTTAATTTTGTTTTATTGTTTTTGTAACTGTTGTTTGTACTGGGATGAGGGAATGATGTGGCACTGGCCTAATGATGAGGTTATAATTACGTAGCTAGAATAGAGAACAAAAACTCTACAATGCCTCGTGTGTGAGGCGTTCTACGGACATTAGCTTAGTACATGTTGTTGGGTATTACATAAATATGTAGGTACATGTATTACATTTTTATAGCATGTTGATGAAAATAAATGATCGTCAGCTGCCTAAACTGGTGGATTAACTTATATTAGTGCAATTCTATTGTAGGATATCTAATATGTAATGTACCATGTTCCCTGCTAAGCACATGTCACTTTACAAACTGTGGAATGTCTATACAATTTATGTTCATTTCCTTACTGCAACTTACATTATGTAATTTTCATGTAGGCTTACCAATTTGAAACTTAAAGTAGCGCTCAAAGTCCGTTATTTTACACGAGTGTTATTTAGCAAACAATCTTACAGTGTATTTTAACGTAATTATTATTTAATGCTAAAACTGTTTACTGTTTATATTTTTTTAAACTGGTATAAGTTAATTAATATTTCAATAAAAAGTAGTGCCAAGGTTGATTAACTACTAAATAAGACTCGTCATAACACATTTATTCAAAACCTAAATAAAAATCTCAGCAGACAAAAACCAGAGGGACCTGTTCTCTTACTACAATAACAAGTCGTTCGCCGAGCAAATAACATGACTACTGACTACTAATGTAGGTATATACCTAATATATAAGTTCATTATCGAAAGTTCATCGATACAATGTCGTATTACATCGAGTAGCACAATCAACTACAATTTAATGTCACGTGTTCGATTGCAAATCGATCAGATAAAACTAATTGCCACTTTATAACGGCCGCTGAATGTTGCCGACGCAATAATCATCCCGTGACGTCATCATCGAACGGTGACGTCACACGATCCATTTCCAGTAAGCCGGCTTGATTTGTACACTTTGCGCCGTAAACTGTCCGACACAATTACAGATTCAGTTGCAGGTAATGCATTGCGATTGAATTGTCATTTTCCCGTAATTGGATATTGTGTTGATGTTAATCATTATAATGTCAATAAATTAAAGTATCAGTTTGTAATTTATGTGTTGGTATAGTAAAGCATTTAAATATATTAATATAGTGGGTTGTAAGGTTCCACAATGATAGAGAAAATTACCTCTCCAAGCAATTGGAGGTCACTGCACTTTATAACACTCCTAATCCCGATATCATTTGCATTGATTGTGCAAGCATTACGTTTCTCAGTAGATCCCATCCTCTTTCTGACAGCCAACCAACCCCGACGGTATTAGAGCTGGTTAATGACTCATTAAGTTATACGAGTATAATAAGGGAACATACCAAAACCACGTGCCTCATTTAGGGGGGGGAGGGGGGTCTTCAAAACACCACGATTGGTCACAGAGGGGAGGGGGGGGGGTTTAGGTTTTTGTCACGTAGTCAATATGTATGTCCTGTATGTCAATATGTATGTATGTATGTCCTGTCGGATTTCCTGAAGGAGGAGCTGTGGCCAAAGGGGGTCGTCTTCCGAAAGTTCCGTGGACGACGACGACCACCGGGAGTCACCGGAAGCGCGTCTCACTTCGCGAATAAGTGAATTAGTTTTTAAGTCTATATTTTTTGTATGTATGCTAGTCTGTAAGGTATTTATGTTATGGGCCTCGATGCCTGAAATAAAGATTATTATTATTATGTATCTCCTAAATTTCTCGGGTCCAAGATGTAAGCGGACCCGGTATTTTGGAAGGCTTGCGTGGGGACACAGGTCCAACACGCAGAAGCCCCTTTGAGAACATTAATAAAGTGCTTGTGTGGGACACAAGGTGGATACTACCCTCGATTGCACAATCTGATACACCCGAAGATAGTCCCCACCGTGTGCGCAACAACTATTTAGAATCTACAAAAACAAAAAATCTATACTAATACTGGGCTATTGGGATGAAATTCCGAGGGACTGGTTTCTGGGTTATGGGAAACTATGGACACCTGCCGTTCAGACTGTATAACAACTGAAAAAATGGCAGGTGGTGGCTTGCCACTCACTAGATGGGCCCCCGTAAAGCGGCGCATGCCTGGGGGCAACATTGGCGTGAGCAACTAGAGGGGTGTAGAGAGGTGCGGCACCGATTTCACCATCTAGGGGGGATTGAACCCCCATGAGCGGGTTTCCTCGTTATTACGCCATTAGACACTTCCACCCCCGAGCATATAGCTCTAGCGACTCCACTCTGGCCGGCCGGTTAAGGCAAGCACAGAGGTGGGGGCCTGTTCCTCGATCCTCACTTGAAGATAAGAAAAGGTCGAACCCCCGGGAGCACTCGGGTCCATGGTGTCGCTACTCACCAACAGCTCGCCACAAGCTGCCCTGTGGGCTTATTATTATTATTATTAATATTTTAGCAACCATTGCGCCACAAAGTCGTCAAATAAAAGCAAAATTATTATTTTTTAAATCTGTTTTTGCAAAAAAGTATTGAAAACCGTATTTATCAATTACCACGTGAAAACTAGGGGGGAGGGGGGGGGTCTTCTCATATACTACGGATGATCACGAAGGGGGGGGAGGGGGGGTAAAAAGATGGAAAAAATGGGTTACGTGGTTTTGGTATGTTCCCTAATATACCCTTTTAAAGATTAATAGTGATGTGTTCTTGAATTGATAGGTTAGCTATTCGCTCAGAAAGTGTACCTATGTAATAGCCTTGTTACTTCAAAAAATAATACTAACGTATTTATAAGCGTGCTGATTCCGTTTCCTTCTTGTTCAGTTACAAAGGTCCAGTAACAAAGTTACTTTGGGTTACTGCAAAAATAAATCTTGCTCCTCGACTTGTAAGCTTCATGTCACTCTGTTCAGTCAGAGATTTCGCTATAGCAAAAAGTCGTAGTCTTTATAATTCCGTCTTCCTTTCTTGGCTATTCATTCTCTTTTTGTCACTTCTCTATTCATTTGTATGTTTTTCATTTGATAATACTTACTTATCTCTTCACTTCACCTTTTTTATAATACTTTATATTTTGTTTCAGTTACTGTATGTACGCCTGTACTTATTTTCTTTTCACTGTTTTCCATCTGATGCTGGTTTGCCTGAAAGGAATCGCTTTAAAGCGATAAGATCCCCCATTGTTTTGTGTTCTTTATGTCTATTATTTTATGGTATAACTAAACAATATTAATGAATAAAATTTTCAGTGTTTTTTCGATTGTTTCATATGTAAGCGTTAACAGTATCGTGTTGATAGAGTAACAGTTGCATTGTTCGCAGTGAGCAACGGCGCCCTGAGCGCGTGCGCGGCGCAAGGCATGGACAAGGACGGCAAGAAGAAGCACACGCGGCCGACCTTCAGCGGGCAGCAGATCTTCGCGCTGGAGAAGACCTTCGAGCAGACCAAGTACCTCGCGGGGCCGGAGCGCGCCAAGCTCGCGTACGCGCTCGGCATGACGGAGTCGCAAGTTAAGGTAACACTCATTTACTTCTTCAGCTTCTTCTTCAACGTGTGATGTATGTGTGATCTCGCTATTACTGACATAGGTTTGGCCAACGGTAAGCGCGCTAATAGGGGTGGGCCGTGTTAATGCCGTTATCCTACGTTAAATAAACAAGTTAATAGTTTAAAACTAAATAAACAGTTTTATAGTGTCATTGTAGGAACTAAAACTTAATTCAGCTTGCAAGATTTGACCCAAACAAACAGGGCACGCTAAATAAAACCGTTTAAATAAAACCGTGGGTGCTGGTTTCTTCGACACATCAAACGATTTTAAAGTCTGTCAGTAGAAATCGCCAAACGACTCGTAGTATTTAGACTGCAAACTTGAGAGCCAGTACTTTTTTCCTTTCTCTACTTTCATGGCCGGCAATGTACATGCCATTGGTATTGCAGTCCACAGTCCATGGGCGATGGTGATCAATTAACATCAAGTGGTTCATCTGCTCTGCTCACTTGTCGGTCTTTCTTTTTGTTCACGTAAAAATAAAGGAAGGAAATACATCATAACTTTAATAACAACGATAGAAAAGTACTTACTAAAAGTGTATAAAAGGTATCTTAAATTAACTGTAATGCCTACTAAATATAGCAAGAGTACTATCCTCGGTGCATACCACATAACGAAACTTCATGGTACGGCTAACTTAAGAACCACTGCTGCTGCTTTTCACTGCAGTCCTATTTTTCCTATCCAAAGGAAATTAATCAAAACATTTACAGCACGACTTCATGAACTCGGCATTTCCAAGTCAAAAGACAACTGTTTTAGGTAAACGAACAGAGGGACAATGTGATAGGTGTAGGTGGTCGCCGTCACCCCAACTGGATCAGCAATAAGTTTTGTCACAAGTACTAAAAATTATGTTCATTGAAAATAAATAAGGGCAGCAATAATATATAACGTCTGGAAGTTTCGCGCTTCGAAGCCAGGTTACAACCCAGTTTTAACCTCATTTATATTTTGTCTATCGTAGCCAAAGTAGTTTTATTATGTACTTTAATTCGCACAGTCATTTTCTATTCACAAAATCTCAAACCTTTCATTACGGAAGATTCTAACGATATGAATAATAACATCAAATGTGATTAAGTCTTAAAATTACTAGGGTAAATACGCCAATGCTCGCATTCCCGCGTACTCATAACGAAATAGCCTGTGCTGCCATCTGTCGGGCTTGTCTATGCCATTGTAGAGTAAATTGCTGGTAGATAAGATCGAAAATTGTGTGGCGGCCGGCCGGGGCATGATCCACCGTGTTGTAGTCCGTTCGTAATCGGATTACGGAGATTGAAAAGTCAATCACTTAGTCGCGGCGCAATCAAACGTTTCGCTGTATCACCGGTAGGGTTGCCAAAACTACTATAACTTTTCATTTGTTAAACATGCTTTTATTTATTTGTTACTTTTTATAAACGACTCCATATTTAAGTGGTATTTCGATATGATTCTCTGTGAATTTTATTAAAAATCTAAGTTTTTATATGAATATTATGTAACGATATTGCAATTTATATCTTTCCTCTTCATGTTCGAAACAGATTATTTTATTATTAAACTTGCACAAAGTTCTTTATAGATAAAATTTATTATAATACAATTAACTATTTTTTCAATATGACCTTATAAGACCTCCTAGAATTTATACGATGATGTCTCCTTGAGAAGATACATTTTTTATTATGAGAGGGGATAAAGTTCAGTATAAAACAAATAATGACTGGATTTTGTAGCATTTTGTACCATTAGAGGTGGCAACCCTAATTACCGGAGATTAAACGAGCGACATGTGGACGCATCGCTTTGTTTTGTTTCCCGTTTGATAAAAAAAATTCTATTACTATTGCTTTAGTATCATCGCCGACGCGGAAGGCAGCCTGATTGATTTTAGTATTCCATAACGAAATGTCGAGCTACTGGATTTTTTATGGACAGCGTTATTCGAATATTATGCTCTCGGTAAGTTATGGGCTAGCTTTTATAAACTCTAATACTTTCTAAATTAATTCGAAAGTGAATTAATTATAGCACTACCGTTTTCGTGATACATATGAAATCAAAGTTAGTTTTATTCAGGTGATGTTTGTAAATTATGATTATCAAGTCCAAATTTAGTGTGAGATTGTTATGAGAAGAATGTGTGTAAATTATATTGGCT
This sequence comes from Thymelicus lineola, assembly GCA_963932265.1. Taxonomy (NCBI): domain Eukaryota; kingdom Metazoa; phylum Arthropoda; class Insecta; order Lepidoptera; family Hesperiidae; genus Thymelicus; species Thymelicus lineola. Next base: position 11,746 of record CAWVQL010000096.1, on the reverse strand, counting down.
ATTTCATTAAATCAACAAATTTTCTAACTTTCTGTTAATATCGAATATATAATTAATATTTAATTAAGTAATAAATTTTATTCGTCGCAAAATTTATGAATTTTTTGATAGTACTACTTTTAATTCTTTATTCACATTATTTGCAGAATAATTGATTACGAAGAACTGTCAACATTTATTGCATGAATACATTTTGCTATACGCAATAAAATGTACAACTTTAATTGAAAACAAACAATAAAACAAGCGTAAAAAGGTGGCGTTTGATTCTAAACTAATTAGGATGACATGCTCCCCTAAACGATCGCTAAACGAGGGGCGGCCATTAGGGATTATTATGAAGCGACACAATAGCTTTCCACTGTGTACATATCGTGTTCTGTATCATATGGCGTGTTTGTATTGCTGTGTAAAGAGCAATGGACACGTGCGTCGGACGGCGAGTCGATTTCAGTTTGCAGTAATGAAGGCCGGCGAGGGGACACGGCGTGACGCGTTGTGGTCACGCGTGTTTAGCGTCCCGTATTGGCTTATTGAATTGTAGGCGCTTTACGAATTTGCTTTTGAGGGTGTTTCTGTTAATGACTTAGTTTTTGGACTTAGTTCTTTATACGTAGCATCACTTTGTTTTACGCTGTGAGAGCATGTGATACATCAAGTGTGATCGCAGACGTCCCAGTGGCTTTTGGGATCGTTATCCCTTGCTAAGCTTATTGCGCTGTGCTTGAATTACACTTTAGGTCCAATTTTCATTTTTTTAATAATAAAAATGAATCAAACACGAGTGTGATAAAAGCTAAATGAAAAAGAGTGTCTATTGAAATATTTGTAAGTTTATTGAATCGGCACATATAGGTCCTAAAATTCTGACAGAGATTCTAAGCTACAATAAACATATCAGTTAACTGCAGCCTGACAATCAATGTGACAATTTATGCATCTATAAATCCGTGACAGTCTCATAGTTCGCCATTATTAAATCAATACAAATGATTGTGCTCGTCGCTCTCCCACTGTCTCTCCCGATACATCCGCCCGTTAGCGCGGCGCGCCGAGGGGCCAAATTGTATTATACTAAGTGATACATTCTATTTAGGGGCTGACGACTGTCAAAGTTTAATGGGTAAGCGGGCTCTGGAAATGGGAAATCCACTTGTTTATCATTTTCATTAACTGCCATTTAGTAAGGTCATTTTAAGACATTGGATTGGAAAAATAAGTAACACAAGTACGTGTTTAGTACGTGTATCTTACATTTTAATGCACATAATGTTATAAACCATTGTCAACTATACAAATTATAGGTAATTAATTTAAAAGGTGGACTACTAGCGCTGTTATTGATTTGTAGCTTGACGACAATTGTGGTCAATTACATTAAAAAAGAAAATTTAAAAGGTATTCTTGTGTATGTGTGGATCTAATATTTTTGAAATATTTTTAAAAATAGGTCAGGCAGCATATTTAGTTGGTATAATTTTCTGTATCGCACAGGAACCCAAGAAGTCCAAATTCGTTCCTTAATACTAAAGCCAATCCGATCGATTGAGAAACAAATATTAAATTAAAATTTACCCAACACTTCATCCGAATGTGTTGTTTAGGGAGCGGGCGAGCGCAACATCGGGCGAAATCAAGTGAACATAATGAGATTAATGTACTCGATTTATCGCTAGGGGGCATCCGTGGCGTTTAATATTCGCCAGCGATGTTCGTTACGTCATTCTGTGAATACACATATCATTTTGACGTAATGTCTTTAGGGGTTGTTCTTTGAAGATGGTACTAAGCTTTTGTTTTATGGCCGTTTGAAGTTTAATGACTGATTACGGTTGAATTTGTACTGAAGTGAGTAATGAATAGTAATAGAAGCTTTTGCACTAAATTATAAATTAATTGAATCGCTAGAATTTAAAGTTTATTAGCGAAATCAATTCTTTATTATTAAAATCTTCACAATTTTATGAAATCCTCAATCTTCGTTACTTCGTGGATTGAAATAAATAAAACATATTGTAGTAGTATAATGTGTAGGTAACGATTTATTCTTTCAAGCAGTTTTGTTACACTAATCTTTCAGTTTCATCTTTTATAGCTGCAATGAGTCTAGGTTGCCACTAGATTTAGCAGAACTGAAAGCTAACTATGCTATGCTAACTGAGACTCGTACTGACAACGAAAAGTTAAAGTTTCAATACAAAACAACAACAGAAAAATGTGTGAGCCAATAGAACGCGGTTTAACCAAGTGCGTTACATTTCCAGCTCCAGAAGTCAGTGGGCAATGTGTCAGGCGGCAGGCCAGTGGATGCGGCGTAATCCTAAGCGCTAAATATATCCAACAAATGAGACCTCTCTCTCGCAAATTGAGCTCAAAAGCCAATGTACCACGAAGGGTGCGTCTACCCTACCATGCGACTCGAATCCCATCAATCTAAAATGAACTTTATTGCCGAGTAAATAACGTTGATTCGAATCGTTTAAAGTGGATGGTTTCTTTTCATTCCCCTACATGGGTGTCATAGCTCATTTGCCATTCGATGGCATTAATCCATGGGGGATTAAGGGGTACACATGTGACGGGCAGCCGGTGCAGTGAGAATGCATAATGCAATTAATTGTTTCGATTCGCTGTTTATTGTTGCAGTTGAGGTAATGACGCTTGAATTATAGTAACGACGGTTGAATTTTATTGTGCCGTTGTGAGTAGGTACCTAAGTACTGTGTCATTCATTACGAGTGAGTAACTAATTAGTTATAATATTTGAGTTACTCTTGTAAGCGTGTTTAGTTATAAATTAAGATAATATTTACTAAAGTTAATGAAAGTCTTAAATCTTTAATTAAGAGAGTTGGTTTCAGATGACTCAAGCACAGAGCTAAGAGCTCTTCTCGTGGATTCACAACTGTATCTCTTTCAAGAATAAGAAGAGTCTAATCGAATCTGTAGTCATAATCTTATCCATTTTAACCACTGGTAAAATATGCCCTTCCATTATGAAGGGCGGATGGAACCCAGTAGTGGCCCTTCCGCCATTTCTTCTTTTCCCTGACAAAGCAACTTTCCGAAATGGTAGTAGAATAAAATAATGACCTGTTTAAATAAATTATTTTGAATTTGTTAATATGGTCGAGCATATAAAAAACACCACCTACACTGGGCTAATTTTAAAGATCCCGAACGCAGTGCTTATAAATCTGTGTAACATAAAAATATTAATACCGTCTTTAAATCCATCAGAGACGTGTAATAAAGTTAATCCACGAGATATTGATGGCCGTCCGTCCGTCTTGCCCGACTCGGATGTTTTATGGCGGAATGATTCCAACTCAAATGAAGCACTGTTTATTTAATGATCGAAGAATCTCGTTGATTGTTAGTGGCGATGACTCCCTGAAACCTCTCACTAATCATCGCCATTGCAATTCATCTAGCAAAACAGCGGAATATTTTTGTTATACCTCATCTTCTTTTATATTTATTTCTCAGGATAACGCCATTAAAAACATAATGAATATACAATACAGTAATGTTTTATTGTGCTTCAGAAAAAACACAAAATTACATTTTACAAACTCAAATTGGCGGTCAAAACAGTCGAAGTCATAGATTATAAAAAATACGTAGAACAGATATACAAAAAAATACACGTATACAGATATACAAAAAACAGCACTGCATTTGTTTTGCGACAACAGATGACCGACGACTAAATACAGAGACAAGACGAACAACGACACTCCAAACCCGTGTGGGGCTCCACGGACCCCATATTAAATTATGCTGATGGATAGCGCTATAATTTAATTTTAATGTGTTTTGATTAAACTGCTTTCATAAAATTAAATAATAGTCCCGCGCTTTTTAAATCTACTCTAATATGTTTTGATTTTGATTAACGTTTAGAATACAGCGCGATTTGGCGCACTCGATCTTAATCGGTATTTGATGCGATTTGAGATGCACTTTCCTTTTAATGATGATGACGAGAACGGCTCGGTGATGGATTGCGATGTTCGGCTCATTTAGTTCACTCATCTGTTATGCAAGCTTTAGATTAATTATTTATTTTTATTCAAAGGTGCTCGTCTGTAAAAAATCGCCGTGACATTTTTTGTTTGGTTTTTAGCAATGATTAAAAAATTTATATTTCTCTGTGTTACTTATAGATTGTTATATGACTCGATTACTTGTTATACAAATTAAGGTAAATCTTACTCAGGTAAGTCGAAATTTTATAGTTGCCGGTAGTTTGTAGAGTACTAAAGTTTGTTGAAAGAAACTGTTTGTCAATCTTAATAATTAATTATTTTCGACATACACAACACAAAAGATCGAGCTGTGATTATGTGAAATATAAAAGAATTTTTTTTACCGTGTATAGATAGATATCTTTATTACAGATCTTCTGAGCCAAAGAAGATAAAAGTAGTAGGTATTCGCCGGTTCTAACTCAGGAGTTAGAACCGGCAAAATTGGGCAAATTGCTAAGTTGACGACCGTCGCTGCCTACAAGAAAAAAAAGTCGAGTTTGGTGTCAAATTGTATGTTTTCGACCATGCCCGATCGAATGCACTGATCCGTTTTTTGCTAACTAGCGTAGAAACAAAGATAGCTTCAGCGTTGTATTAGCCCTACTTCGTTATCTAATGCCCTCATTAGGTCGTTAACTTGACCATTCAATAATTACAATGGGCTTATCGCTTCCTCGTACTCGACTTAACTATGACGCAGTGATTCATACTAACGAGGGGCACTGTTTTTATTACAAAAACACCATAATTTTTGTTCATCGTATTTATTATTCCAAATAAAATTGAATCAAATAAATTATTTAATCTTCCATCATTGCAAGTAGTCTTGGCATGAAATATTTTCAGAATATCATACATAGATTTACCATGATACCTATATTAAAAATTATGCAATATTCTTCGTAGAAAGTAGTAAAATCATGTTAGATTCAATCGAGATTATGTTCAGAATGTTTTATCGAAGGCTTGTGCTGTGATCCGTGCGCCCAAAGAAAAGAAGGAATTGCCTGTAGCCGCACCTTCAGTATTCAATCATTACAAAATTTTAAAAATACCTAACAATATCTTTGAACTAAAATCCCCTCCTAACAATAACAATACCCAACAACCAACCACCAATACCCCCACGACCAATACCTAATACCTAACAATATCTTTGAACTAAAATCCCCTCCTATCCCCATCTAACTCCTGTCGAATAACTTTATTTGAAATTTAATGAATGTAAGTATGATATTCTGAAGCACTCAAAGCACGGCGACTTATATCGGGTTGAGACCGAAGTTTGATGATAAGGCTGATAACTGACTTACACATTCGAGATATGACCGGTATCATTGTCACCACAACAATTCACACGAAATGGCTTTTATTATGTCGGATGTGGTGACGGAATAAGATGTGCCTTTGTAAAGTTTACGTTGGATGGAAAATAGCAGAAAACAAGCCAGCGTGGTTATTGTACCATCAGTAGCCCCAGCTTGCGACGGCAGAAATGAATGCAGAATCAAAGTTCCTTCTACCAGCATCTCAGTGATTGGCCTTGTTGCATAGGTCAAAAACCCGAAATTTATATCAATCCATAGATCCTATACGAAGTTAAAGAAGGACAAACTTATAACTAACTTATTCTTTTTTCTTGTACTCTTATGTTTATTATTGTATGGTGTACAAACAATAAAGTGTTAAATAAAATAAATAATAATAAATAAATAAACACATTGTTGTTTTTAGTTTAGAGTGATTTAATTACCTATCATAATGGACCTTCCCATGGGAATGAGGTGTTCTACCGCGGCAAAAAGTAACCTACGTTACTCTTCGGCCTCCTAACTATCTCCACACAAAAAATCATACCATAAAATTGCTCCGTTACAACGCGAACGTGAACGAGGGACAAACAAACAAACACTCTTTCGCATTTATAATATTAGTATGTATAGTTTTACCGCGGTAAAAAGTAGCCTACTTTCTTCTCTAGCCTCCTAACTACAACGTGAACAACACACAAAAAACACACAAAAACCACACACCACACCACATAAAAAATCATATCACAACATCGCTCCGTTATGACGTCAAAGAGGGACAAAGAACAAAGAAACACACTTTTGCATTTATAATATTAGTATGGAAATATGGATAAGGATGATTGAATTTCTAACTATAAATTTATATCAATCCATAGATTCTCTATGAAGTTAAAGAAGGACCAACACATTGTTGTTTTTAGTATGGAGTGATTCAAGTACGCAACATAATGGATCTTCCCAAGGAAATGTGGTGTTTTACTGCGGTAAAAAATAATGTACGTTACTCACTAGCTTACTAATTATCTACACACAAAAAAATATCATACCATAACATCGCTCCATTACGACGTGAAAGAGGGACAAACAAACAAACAAATACACTTTTGCATTTATTATATTAGTATGGAAGTATGGATATAGAGTGATTCAAATAGAATAGAATAGAATAGCGTTTATTTGCAAGGCCACGAACACATACAAAAACAGAAAAAAAACAGAATAAGAAATTAAAAATAAAACAAAAACATGCAGCTCCTTACAAAATTATTACTAGATTACGCGCGCATGTGTCCAGAGGCCTAGAAAAAGGAGCACACTCAGCATTATGCCGCAGTATTGACTACAGCGCTGATTTTCAGTGTGTCCTATTCGGTAAGTCACGGACGACAGTACGCATCATAATAGATCTTCCCATAGGAATGAAATGTTTTACCGCGGTAAAAGGTAGCCTACGTTACTCTCTGACCTCTTAACTATCTCCACACAAAAATTCATACCATAGCATTCTCCGTTACGACGTGAAAGAGAGACAAACAAACAAACACACTTTCGCATATATAATATTAGTATGGAAGTATGGATATGGAGTTATTCAAATACGCATCATAATGGATATTACCCACGGGAATGAGATGTTTTGCCGTAGTAAAAAAGTAGCCTACTCTAGCTTCCTAACTATCTTCACACAAAAAAATCATACCATAACACAAAAATAATAATATATCTTAACACAAAAAATCATATCTTAACATCGCTCCGTTACGACGTGAAAGAGGGAAAGCAAACAAACACTCGCATTTATAATATTAAGTATATGGATAGTATGGATACCTAATATTATTTTTGATCCAAAATAATTACTCCTTTCGAATAACTTTATTTGAAAGGAGAATGCCCATAGCCAGTACTCTTAAAAAAATAATTGTGTCACAGTGATTTTTGGACAAAAAATTTAATTAAAATATTTCAAGTATTTTACCCTATTTCCTAAAAAATCCTTACTGGGAATAATTTTCTGAAATTAATAAGTAACTTTACTTCCGTTTTACAAAAGAAAACCATAGGGCCATTTATGTTTGGATAAGGGCCAATCAGGAATCTTTTAAGATCCTTCGGGCCAATAGGTTGCATTGATTCGATTATAATTATGATAAAACAGTTATAGTATAATATTATCCATGACAACAAACTAGATGACGTAAGGGGACTGTCAAATGAATTAGAAAATTATTATAATCAGCCAGGAGTAATAGTGTTCTGTGATTATAATACATTACAAACTACATGGTGATTGGGGACTGTCAAATGAATTTGAAACTTATAAGATCGACATTACATACGCAATCGACTTTAATACGCCTGCATAGAGTCCATATTACTGTGAGTTTACTATAACCTAAATACGAACTGATTTTATTGAAAATCTCGTATTTCCTAATATTAACATTGACTAAAGTTAGTATGTGTAAATTATTAAGATAACATAATCAAATAAAGGTATTTTTATCAAGACACAAAAATGTTAAAGTCAGTACATTTCTCCATACTGAATGGGCATTCTCCTTTAATGAATTTAAATATGATATTCTGAAGCGCTCAATCAAAGCACGGTGACTTAAATTTGGGTTGAGACCGAAGTATGATGATAAGACTGATAACTGACTTAAGCATTGGAGATATGATCGGTATCGTTGTCACCACAACAATTCATACGAAATGGCTTTCATTATGTTGGATGCAGTGACGGAGTGAGATGTGCCTTTGTAAAGTCTACATTATGCGCTGGATGGAAAATAGCAGAGAACAAACCAGCACGGTTATTGTACCGTCAGTAACCCCAGCTTGCGACGGTAGAGATGAATGCGGAATCAAGGCTCCTTCTATAGGTATCTCAATGAAGGTGGCTGGACCAATGCATCCGCAATATGTCTCTGAGACCACTCGTCTCCAATCTTTCAGCGATTGGCCTCGTTGTACAGGTCAAAAGTCCGAGGAATTGTCGGAGACTGGTTTCTTTTACACCGGGCAGGGGGACAAAACGAAATGTTTCTACTGCGATGGAGGATTGAAAGACTGGGAAAGCGGCGACGTCCTATGGGAAGAAGACGCACGTTGGTTCGATCAATGCGCTTACATTCACTTAGTAAAAGGCCGAGATTATGTTCAGAATGTTTTATCGAAGACTTGTTGTGTGATCCGTGTGCCCAAAGGAAAGAACGAACTGTCTGCAGCCGCACCTTCGGTATTCGATCGTTGTAAAATATCTAAAATACCCAACATTATTTTTGACCTAAAATAATTACTCCTTTCGAATAACTTTATTTGAAGTTTAATGAAGATAAGACTTCATGTGGATTCGTTATTAAATCTAGGAACTTATAAAAAAGGCGATCTGTTTGTTATTGATTGTTAAAGACATTAAAAAAAACTGGGTCATTAGATGTTTGAAATACAAATTAGAAAAATAGAAGATATAATCGTTTTATTCAATCTAACCTTTCCCCAATACTATTCGTAACATATCATGCGTGTGATAGATAATAGTAGACTTCCAGGCTTTAAAAATGGTAAATACTTATCTTAAAATAATTTTCTGTTGCACTATATAAAACAAATACACAGTAAAAAGTTAAGTTTCCTGTTTTTGATATAATAATGATATGGACAGTATAATACCAAACCAATGTTAGCTATCAAAAAAATATATTTTAAAAGTTTTAAAAAAGTATCTTGCATTAAAGAAATATCTAAAAATAAAAATGGTTGTAATTTATTATAGAAGATCTAGTTCGCCTTCTTTAGTGAAATTATATGAAAATTATAGTATGTCAGACGATATATTTACGGGATCAGAATTTTATAAATTTACGAAAGATTCTGTGTTGTAAGTCTCTGTGCTCAGGATTCCGCTCATAACAAATGCAGTTTCAAGTTATTTGGTATTTTCAGAAAGCAGTAAATAATTTTAAAAGAACAAAAACACTTTATAACAAGTACATCAAGTTAAGTTTTTATTTGCCTGATGTTTTAAAACTCTGATTTATGATTTTCAAGTTAAAAAAGATTACGAACAAATTTAAATTACTATGCACTGATGATTTAGTTTGTGAAATTTTTGTTAGAGAAGAACTTGTATTGAGCTCTTATTACTAAAACGATCTGACTATCCATTAAATAAGACATATGAAAATAAAACAAAGTATTTTTAAAGACCAAAATGCTGATAAAATAATAACAGAGTTTGTAGGCTTGCGCTCAACAGTGTAATTTTTAACATTCAAACTTTTTTTGGCAAAAGCTACAAGTGTGAATAAAAATGTCACGAAAATTTTTAAAATGGAATATCAATTTAATGAAAATGCTGAATACAATATTTATAGCTAACAAGATACCCAAGAATTTGATAATAATGTACTAAACATAATATTAACAATATTTACTCAGTCAGATTACCCTTTATGAATTTTTAACACTTTGCGAAAATTCTAAAACATTGTTATGTAATTATAAAAATGTATTTATAAATGTTAAAGACATAATTTTAATATTTAAAATTTACAAAATAACATAAATTTGTTCGTGACAATTTTATGAACTGTCCAATTGTATGTAAAGTGGTATCTTCATTTTATTTCTATTTCAATCGACTTTTAAATTTTTATTTAGTCAGATATCCCTTTATGAATTTTAAAACTACGAATATGCTACAACATTTGATCTAATGATAAAAATGTGTTTAAAAATTTTAAAGACAACATTGTAGTAATGTAAAATTTACAAAATAATATTACATTGATTAAAATTGTATTTGTAAAACTGTTCGTGACAATTTATGAACTGTCCAATTGTTTGTAAAGTGGTGTCTTCATTTTATTTCTATTTCAATCGACTTTTAAATTTTTATTTAGTCAGATATCCCTTTATGAATTTTAAAACTACGAATATTCTACAACATTTGATGTAATGATAAAAATGTGTTTAAAAATTTTAAAGACAACATTGTAGTAATGTAAAATTTACAAAAGAATATTACATTGGTTAAAATTGAATTTGTAAAACTGTTTGTGACAATTTTATAAACTGTCCAATTGTCTGTAAAGTAGTGTCTTCATTTTATTTATATTGCAAGCGACTATGAACTTTTTACTCAGTGAGATTACCCTTTATGAATTTCAAAACTACGAAAATATTAAAACATTTTGATGTAATGATAATAATGTGTTTAAAAATCTTAGACAACAATAATAAAGTACAACCAAATATTACACTGCTTAAAATTTAATTAAAGGCAATTTGTAAAACTGTTCATGACAATTTTATGAACTCTTCAATTGGTTGTAAAGTGGTGTCTACATTTTATTTTATCAAACAACTATTTAATTTTTACTCAGTCAAATTACTCTTGACGAAATTTGAAACTTCAAGAAAATACATACTAAAACATTTTGATGTAATGATAAAATGTATTTTAAACGTTTTAAAGATAATCGTAATATTAACAATTTACAAAACAACATAAAAAGAAATCACAAAAAAAATATCTTAAATTTAAACAGTTTACATTTTATTTTTAAATAGGTGTTTCTATATACTTTTTTGCTCAGTCACATGAGTATGTGTCTATAGTTCTTTACGTACATATTTTGACGTGAGCCCAAACGAATTCACTAACATATTTAGTAGGCAGTACTCGCTGTTTGGTATCGTTTTACATATATTCTTTTGTAAATTTTACATTACTACAATGTTGTCTTTAAAATTTTTAAACACATTTTTATCATTACATCAAATGTTGTAGAATATTCGTAGTTTTAAAATTCATAAAGGGATATCTGACTAAATAAAAATTTAAAAGTCGATTGAAATAGAAATAAAATGAAGACACCACTTTACAAACAATTGGACAGTTCATAAATTGTCACGAACAGTTTTACAAATACAATTTTAATCAATGTAATATTATTTTGTAAATTTTACATTACTACAATGTTGTCTTTAAAATTTTTAAACACATTTTTATCATTAGATCAAATGTTGTAGCATATTCGTAGTTTTAAAATTCATAAAGGGATATCTGACTAAATAAAAATTTAAAAGTCGATTGAAATAGAAATAAAATGAAGATACCACTTTACATACAATTGGACAGTTCATAAAATTGTCACGAACAAATTTATGTTATTTTGTAAATTTTAAATATTAAAATTATGTCTTTAACATTTATAAATACATTTTTATAATTACATAACAATGTTTTAGAATTTTCGCAAAGTGTTAAAAATTCATAAAGGGTAATCTGACTGAGTAAATATTGTTAATATTATGTTTAGTACATTATTATCAAATTCTTGGGTATCTTGTTAGCTATAAATATTGTATTCAGCATTTTCATTAAATTGA